>QJNY01000820.1:0-22883 GCA_004155945.1 Monosporascus sp. mg162
CAGTCGCTTAGGAGGCGGCACTTTCGTTGATTTCTGCCGCTGATCTTAGCCATTCTAGGGACTCCGATAACTCCGAACGAAAAGATACATTGCGTTGGGTGAGCATGACTTGTGATCGACCCCCTTTACGAAAACTACAGCTAAAATGGGCTAGATCCTGTATTTAGCGTCTTGGCGAGGTATTTCGTACCCAGAATGCGGTGCCAATAAGCCATTAAGCCATTAATTTGTGCCCCGAAGCCCGTTATCGATCAGGCCCTAAGCCTGATTAAGAGGCCTGGCATAACATAAGCGTACCATCTTTCAGGAGAAAAAGCAATCGTAAAACGATCGACGAGAGATCAGCAAGCAGGGACTAATTTGGAATTAACTATCTAGAAGTACGAGAAACCTAGCATAATGACCGTCATCGGAATGGAGTACCAGACTTTCTGAGTGAAAGAATTTCCACCTGAAATAATCGGTCCAAACGTTGGGACTGGCGGAGAACGAAAGGAGATGCTGCTAACTGTGCTGTTAGTCGGTACCCCGCCGATAAGGGTACCGAGAGAACCGGCAGTACCGAGAGAACCGGCAGTACTGAGAGAACCGACAGTGGCGGCAGTACCGAGTGAGGTGGGTTGTAAGGTAGTTAGATCGGTGACAGTAATAAACATAGTTTGAACTATAGTTTTTGAAATAGTTTTAACCGTTTCGAAATTGTTTATACTGGTTGGAGTAATCGTAGTGATTAGGTTCTGGTTGGCAGTGGTTTAAGACGTGATTGGACTGCTAAAACAGTAATCGGGTTCGAACTTTAAAGAGCCGATAGCTGTGGCCGTTCCTAACCGGAGCTCGAAATTGACGGTTTCTCCAAGGGATATTTCTATGCCCAGAACTTTGCCAATAAAAGCTAGCAAAATGAAAAGGAAAAACATGGTTGCTTTGGGTTCCAAAAGCTTACATAAGTTTAATACTTCAGAATATAATATATATACTGGCATTATAAACGGCCAGGTTTGGACATTACGCAGCCAATTTTATAATGCACCCATTACCTATGCCACTGCCCCGCATCCTGCGCCCCACCATGTCCGATTTCGTACATCCGTAAAAGCATATAACGAACCATACAACCAGAAGTACTGGTTGAAATTCGTACTGATTAGATTTGGTACCGGCCTAAGTCCGTACTAGTACGGGACCACAAACCGGACTGGTTTAAGTCCGTACCAGTACGAGACCACAAACCGGACTGGTTTAAGTCTGTACTAGTACGTGGCCCAGACCGTACTGGTATCAGAATTATCTAGTTCCAGGCTTTACTGGTTCAAATGTGTACTGGTACAGATTTACAAGCCGTATTAGTATCGGAACTGTACTAGTAGAAGTATTTTGATCTGTACTAGTTTAAATCCCGTACTGGTTCAGATTTGTACTGGTTCAGATCCCGTACTGGTATCGTTCCCATACTGGTTCTGGCCCCAAGCCGTACTGGTCCATTTCTGTACTGGTTACACGCTTTTACAAGACTGGTCCAAACCCGTACTGGTCCATCTCGGGGTCCCATACCAGTACAGACTTAAACCAGTATATTATCTGCCCAAACCATTCACGCCAGACCAAAAGGCGGTCGTGATTTAAGCTTGAGGTGGGAGCAGCTGGTCCGCCCCGCCTATTTGATCCCTTTGATCCCACCAATCTCCCTAACCCTTGCAGTCCTTCGGCTACATATCGAAGCCCGTTTAAGAACACCACCATATTGCTCACTTTTATAGCGTATAACTTAAGGAGTCATGTACCAAAAGATCTTATATATCTCTGTTAAATATATCAAACTTCCCGTTCCTTTCGTATCCGCCTATTACATGCGCCCCGCCTGTGCCTTCCTAATGTTGAAGGTCTTTTAAATGTTTTGCTACATTGGGTGCAGAACAATATCGAAGCTTGGTCGGATTTCTCTCGTTGGTGGCGTTTGAGACTGTTTATCCTGGCGAATTCTCGGCCATTACATCCATGCTCCCAGCATTAAGGCTTTCTACGGGTCTGTTCTAAATTTGATCCCAAAAAGGTATGTAAATCACTTTGCCGTCTTATTAGTATGGATTCTTTAATTTATATAGGGGACATGTTTTACCCAGTTTGTAGTGCTAAGGTTGGTAATAGTGGCGAACGGGAACAAGGGTTTCCGAATAGATTTTAATAGGGAAAGGCGTTAGTTAGTGTTGGGCCGGACTGTAATATGGATGAATGAATCCCTTGCGCCGGTTGCGCCGTGTTGGCCGTAAGATTTAAAGGTTCTATATCGCCAATAAATTCTCCGGCGGGGCTATATTATATTAGCTATCAGATTATTTGCGATAGGAATAACAGTTTTATTTCGTGGGACTTTCTGGTTTTGATTTTCCGTAATATCCTAATAAATAATCGGGTTCGTTCATACCGTTATTTAGCAACGATGGTACGACCGGCTTATGAGCTGCTGGAATCGGTTTGTTTATGCCTATATCCAGGCCAGCCTGTACGTCTGAATCAGATAATAGGGTATAGTGAAGCTTAGACGCCGAGATTTGCAGAAACGAATGCGGATTAAAATCTTCCGTATTTGAGCCTAAGATAATAGGTGGTAAGTTGTTATTTATATGTATAACCTCGTATAAATTATTAAACATGACGGGGTAGCATAAGACTTGTAATTTATCGGTAGGCAAAAAAGGTTTGTTAAGTGAAGCAAGGCTGGTATCTGGTAGCATAATGTTGAATTGCGGGTTTTCGGTATAATTGGGTATATGTTTTGAAATGCCGTTTTATGGAATATGTTAAAAGTAAGGAGTATATTATTAGAATAGGTGGACAGCTTTCCTTTTATCTTTTCTGTGACTAATTAAAGTATGAACGGCGGGTAGAATTTCGGAGGCCGCCTTGTTAAATTTAATATTAGGGTTAATTTTATTCGGGTAGTTTTCGGGGGTGATATAGCCGCCTGCGTTTCGCAACTGATCTGATACCCATCGAGGTATCTATCGTTTAGAAATTCGATAAGCAGACAAAGATAGAATGGGTTTGAGAAGACGGCCTAATAGGCAATTTATGGCCCTTTTACGCTTTAGACTAAGCCTTATACGTATCGAGATCGCTACTGTCCAGGGGTATGATAAGGTTTATGTCCCTGGAGAAGGATTAAGGAGATGGTCTTGTTGGTTAGGCAGCATTCGTACGTTAACTCAAGCTCGGCTTTGTTCGCTTGACGGCTTACTAAACATCAGATAGCATAGGCTTTCTACAAGGCAGATTGGTCGAGGGCTTTAAAAAGAGGCAACCTAAGATATGTTGTTACTGATATCGTTAAGGGGTAACATACGACAATGTTCACTTGATTATCTAGGTATTCCCGCCCTTAACGCCGATTTTCCACAAGAGAATCCCGATAACGGCGACAGTGTTAATCGGCCTTTTAGAAGTTCGACGTATTCAAACAAAAACATATATTTATAACTAGTTATACGTAGCCGGCTTTTTAACCCATATTAGTCCATTTCGAAACGTTGCCCGAAATAACTTATAAATTTATAACCTTGTAAGTGTGCATGATGAAAGTATATTTAGGTAGTTTGTTAGCCTTATTAATGCGGACCATTATTATGGCCAAACTACCAAGTTGGCTGATTAGTTCGTTGGCTAGTGGATTTCGGCCCCTTCCTCGACGTCGCGAGCTCGCTCCATTAGTAGTATACAGTAAATCGCCCGTTGCATAGTCGCTGAATGCGTCCGAGTGATTCCCAAAGACGAATGGCAGCTGTAAAGCCGCCATTTGAATAATAAGTTGTAATTGTGCCTCCCCCTTTGGCCGAGAAGCGGCAACTTAAGGCAGACTTGCAAAGTGGAATCTATCTTAAGTATTATCGTCTCAACCGTTCGCTCGCTGAGATCTATAAGCTATGTTAGCCTTTATAAAAGAAAGGTTATAAATATAAGAGTTATATTTTTCCACAAGCCCAAAAAGTAAGGCGTTTATGCTAATCCCTTCATCCCTTCTATTAGACGACCTAGTCCTGCTTCCTAAGAGGTCATATTACGAGGTTTGGCCGTATAACGTTACCGCCTACGCAAGATAGGGGCCACGTTTGCAAAAGCGATAGCAGGCCGTCGCATGATGTAACTAGCCTCCGGGCCACCCCTGAAAGAGAAGGACGCAAGCCAGGGGCAGGGATCGACTCGTGGTCGGCGCATGATGCAAGTGGCCTTTACGCCAACACCCAAGGCAAACAGATACGGGTTTAGCCATAGCCATTCCAAATTCTAATTATCTTGCCCTTGGGAGCCCGTTCCGATCGTGTTGGTATTGCCTCACGGGATAGGTATACGCTTTCGAAAATGCTTATCTACTTTCCGTAAGGATTGTAAGCCGAGCTAATAAACTGAAAGCGGTAAAACAGGGAATTCAGCCTCGAAAAGGGGCTCCCCTAACGCCCTTGGTTACATGATCCTGTAAGGCAACGTCGTTTCATAACTTTTTCGAATTCTCTGCCTGTCCTCTATAAAAGCATAAAAGGCTACTACTGCCCCGGTAATCGAACTTCAGGTTCGCTCGTTTTTCCTGTTATTCTTACTCCTTTCCGCGTTCTCTTTTTACACCAAGCGGTTTTTTTACGTTACCGTCATATCTGCATATCTTTCAGCCAACCTTAATTACTTACCCAAATGGCGACCAATACTCCAACGACTGGTTACGTAATCTCTAGGCGTATCCCTAAAGTCAGAATAACGGCTGTGCTCGACGAGATGAAAGAAACAAAGGCCCTTAAGCAACAGCGCAACGACGCGTTACGGACAGAAGTTCGTAATCACCCGGAACCTATGCGCCCATTTCACGGCAAAAGATCGGCAACTCTGTTACAGTCACGCCTAAATCTTTAAAGCGTCTTTAACCATACATTCGACAATCTCGCCGTCGGAGTCCAGCGGTAGGTCGACGTATTAATACCATTATAGGAGTTAGGTACCACTTCATCCCAGGACCTTTTTAGCGGCATTCAGTTTAAAGCTAATTTTGCAAAACTTATTTACGAATACGTTACGGAGGAACTAAAGCCACTCGCACATAAACGAAATAAGGCTTTACGGGTTGAGGCTCGTAATTACCCGAAGCCTTACCGCTTTTGTCTTGACGGAATAACGGAATACAAAAGACAATCAGCGGCTGTCTTAGGGGAACTACGGCACAGCCTTTAAGGCGTCCTTAATCAAAAGTTAAACCGTCTCGGCTTGCCGGTCCTGGAATCATCTGCTTAACCTTAGAACCGATCTAACCGGGCTAGCGCAAAAGTCATCGACCTTACAGCGTCCATGTCGTTAGCAGGAGTAACTAGCTCGGCAGGCACGGCTGTTACCATGTCGTCTGGGGTTGCTCTCGTCCTAAATAGTTTATCTGGACCGGCGAGGCTGGCCTAGGCTGTTAACTTGCCCATTCTGTTACTGGATGCCGTTGGATGCCGAAGGAGGGAGAACTTAATGAAAAAGCTATTGCGCATTAATAACCTCCCTAACGTAATTGGCACATTAAAACGGAAGTGTGCTCCTTTTCGTTATCCTGATAGCAACTACTTATAAGATCCGGACGGTGCAAATAATATTGCCAGTTATGCTGTCTCCATACCTTTCCTTTACTGCCAGCAGTAATTCCACGGTAACTTACATTAAATATATGTAGATATTTTAAATTACGAATTATATGTTGGAACATCGGCGGTAACAAACGCGACGAAAGTACTTAAAAGTTTTACTATAAAAGCGTTTAAAAGAGGAACGCTTAAATGTAATAGTTAGGCTGATCGCCAGAAAATATTGCATAATATGTAGAAAGTGTATATTGGTATACATAATTTTCGACTTTAGACGGCCGTGACTAAAAAACTCTATATAAAATGTAGGAGCGCAACGTTATTGCGGGATGGCTGTAGCGTAAATAATTAAGCAGTTACCCCTATTCTGCGACACTAGCTGAACATGTTATATAGGGACAAATGTTAAAATCCATCTCGGTATTATAATAATCTATAATATTTTTAAGCCGGGCCGCGTACTAATAACATTCCGCATAATCCCCCGTAAAACATGTTCGGCAGAACCAGTGGTCTAGAGGTGTTGTTCTGATTGATTTAGGTTGCTGTAAGTTGATTTTCATAGGAGAAGAAAGGGTCCAGGCTACGTAAACTTGTGGGGCTGTTACGCCAATATCCCCGTTAAATCTCTGGTAAGACCTGTTATATTCCGATATTTTATACAATCGGCCTGGCACACCCGACATATGCCACCTTCGTAGTGGTTTTGACAAAACGCATGGTCTAAGATGTTATTAGTAAGCCGGAAACAAAAATTGCTAAGGAGCTTACCGCAGCTAAATGCAATAGCGTCGAGTTCAGGGCATATGTCGCATTCTCTGATTTGCGTCCATCGTTTTAACATCCGACTTTTGAAATATTGTCGTACGGTTCTTAAGGTTGCCATCCGACTCTTGAAGCGTTGTCGCGCGGCTCTTAAGGTTACGCCGCGTCGCTTTTTTGATATTCGTGCCTGATTGCCGGTTACCCTAGCGTCACTCCTAGGTCTTCTTTTAGGAATCGATGATAGTTCAGAATATTGCCTTCTGTATACAGGGTATGGCCCTACGCGAATCGAATTTGGCGCTCGGTTGCTGCTTGCCATGGCGTAATAATCTAATAGCGAAGATAAGTAAGTAAGAATTAGGAGAATGTAAGAGAAGGTGGTAAGTTCGGAAGGGATAAAACGGATCTCAGTAACCCTTATATATTTAACTGCCGAAGTAACCCATCTAAATACTTAAGGCCAGGAATGCCTAAACGGCATTACGTATTCGCCTATAAGGGCTTAGGGGCTGGCACTAACTTTATTTCTATTTTCGGCAAACGGGCGTACTCGAGGCTAATCAGTTTGGCAATAGAAAATTTAAGTGCTTCTTAAATGTATAACGCCCATAAACGAGTAACAGCGCATAAAATACAAGAAAGCCAAGGCTCGTAATAAAATATAAAGTTTTATTATTGGTAAGGCAAAGTTTAAGGGTGGCTCCTTATTAATGTTAAAACATGAATACAGGCGAACGAAATACCAGGCCTGGAAAGGGAAAGTCCGAAGGAATGGTTAAAAGGAGGCTGATATAACGGGGGTAAAAAGATAACGTAAAGCGACTTCTAGGAAGTTACTGTAAAGGGATAAGGGAAAAGTTCCGCCTGTTAAGGTTATTCTATATACTTAATCCAGTAAAGATAGCTTTTCCCAAGATGTTACTCGGAAAAGGGGCTTAAGGAAAAATATACCTTATAACCAGGTAATTGCATATAATTTATCAAGTAGAAATAACCTCTTAGGACGCCACCCGTAAAAGGGGCCAAAAGAATGGTACACCTTCCTAAATTATTCCATAACCCCTGGCAAATCCATTAACCACGCATAGGCAAAGCAAATTTTAAAACATATAGGTTCAAACCGTATAAGACGATAATCGCTATGGTCGACCGGCGATACCGAAAAATGGTACCTTATTAAGGCTTAACCAGGTAAAGCTTGCGTAAAAGCCTCCGGTAAAACTTAATCTATTCCTAAGGTGGCGATACACCGAGGCTCGTCGGTTGGCTAACTCCCCTCGGGCATACTTCCCCTGGCATTATGCATATCGGTAAATTCGCGGCCAAATAACTTCCTTCGGCATTAAGCAACATTTCCTTGCATTATTATAATACCACAGCCCCTTTAACCTCCTGCGTTACCACTTTCGCCTCCGCCGAAACCTAACGTTTCCATTAAGGTACGTTTATACGTTAAAGGTTAACCTATATCTTTCCGTTTATCAAAATTATAATCTTCTTAATGCTTAAGGCCTCGCTTATTCCTTATACCCTACCTTACGAAAATGTTATGCATAAAATAACTATAATTTATTAAGCTTTCTGCATAATCCTCGAATCTTTTATTAAGTTAACGTAATTATATTACGCCATTTAAACGTTTTATGCGGACCTTTAAAAAAGTAAATTTAAAAAGTACGACACCGATAAGCAAACGATGCTAAACGCAGGGATAATAAGGCAAAAACATAAGGGCAACGACAAAAAAGTTGCCGTATAACTAATTTTCCCTTACAAATCGGCCGGAATCGATTTTAACAAGCCGTAATTCCCGCCTAATAAAAGGTAAAATTCGAATGCTTTCGAAACAACCTTTTCGCCTTATAATTTCGGCGTTCACACTCAACCCTCCGAGCTCTCTCCTGGTTCGACGAATTACGCACCTTGAATGGGTCTGATTCCGGGAAATCTGTAAAGGGGATTAGCTATAAGGCGGCCTCAAGGCTTCTTCGCCTCCTAGTTACGGCATTCACCCTCCAAGCTCTCTCCTGGCTCGATGAATCACACGCTGTAAATAGGTCTGTTATCTCCGGCTGCCTCCTTTTATGCTGGTTGATCCTGGTTGAAGCATTTTCGGTCTGCATCGGCCACTCCGGAGTCGTAAAACCTTTAGTGATATATCATGCCAGCTGGCCCCTAAGGCGGTTATGGATGCGCGATTCCTAGGTTAAGCACCACGCATGTATGGATGTTTTAGGGAGGCAATGCCCGCCCCTAGCTTCACCGCCAGACGATTTCCTGCACAGAATCATCGAACCGGGATTAAACCAGGCAACTTCGATTCCGCCATTTCCTTTTCTGCTTTCTTCGTATGTTAAAACTTACTGATCTTAACTGCTGAAATCGTACTGGTCCATTCGGCATCGCCGCTGCGGTATCTTGCTACCAGGAATCCCGTTAATTAACTATTTAAATTTGTTTTTCATTTATTGTCCCTTATGGTTTAGCTGTTTATAGTTTATTTTAAATCGTCGCCGGGGTATTATTCGCCTTCAGTTAATTTACATAATTTCTTCCTTAAAAAAATTATTAAAATAAGGTTACTTTGCTTACAATTATACGCTTTTATTGCCGGAATACTAATGGCGAAAGGCTAAAGCGGTCGTAAACGTCGTAACTCGTATATCCAGGAAATATCCAACAGGAAGTAAATGGACCATAAGCGTTTCTGCGGGTAAACGAACGATTCAAAAATAATCCCTGTCATGGTTATTTCTATTTTTGGTAAATAGCAACTTTAACCGGAATGTCCAAAAACGGCCTCCTAAGCTGTAACACAAACTTACCCCGGGCTTACCCTAGCTCAGGGTAAAGCAGGACCGGCTCAGGTTCATATACGACAAAGGAAATTGCTGAAGGCAACTTTCGGGAAACGCATATATTTGTTGTAGGACTAAATACGAGTGCGGAGCCATATGTCTGTAACGGGGACCGCTCTATAATCGATCCGTAACTAAGGATATACTTTTCTGCATCTTTCAAAAATCCAGTAAATCGAGGGCTTACGTCCGGCTATATCTCGAAGCATTTAGTAATCGGACGCTATCATAGCGTTATAAACATACCTGTACGATATGTAGGAATTTTTTTATTAACTGTACCCCGTTTGAAAGTTTCCCTAAAAAAGATAAACTTTTAAGCTAACGAAAGAAGCGGTCTTTTAAAAACTTAAACATTTTTCCGTTATCTGTCAGCTCTTTTAGGCATTCGGGATGCTTGCCGTCCAGGAAGCAGAGATGGTCAGCCCAGAAGACGCAGGAGTATCGTATTGAAGCTAATGGATCCGGATCAGGCGGTGTTATATCCTTTGGTTTGAAGCCGAAGTCAAGGTTGTACATGTTTTGCTTTAGCACTGAGGTCATCGCGTTAATTGAGCGCCTGCCGATGTCCGTATGCCCTTGCGCAGCCCCAGCTGGCTGAAGCTTACAGGTGTAGTTCTCGTCCAGATAGTCCTTGGCGGATTGGTGGATCAGGTAGACAGTTTCTTGCTTGATTGTTAGAAATGAGCCGCACTTTTTAGTGACCGTTCGCGGGTGCATGTTGGATGGCAACTCGGCAAGCACAGCAAGCTCGGAGAGGGTGAGAGGGCGGTATGTAAGAACAATCGCCACCAGGGCATTTTTGCAATATTGCGGGTCGCTCCTTGTCCCTTTCTCAATTTTGGTCAACATATGGTGGTAAAGCTTCGACAAGCCGGGGGGGATCTCTTTAATGATCTCGAGGGCGTACGCTCCGTGCACTGGGTTGAGATCTTCAACACCTGCATCGAGTTCTTTGAACACGAGAGCCACCCAAAGGAAAGTATTCGCGGCCCGGTGACGGACTTCATTCGCAATCTCGGCCAAGATACGGTCGTCATATCCTTCCCTGATCTTCAGGATGGAAAGCTTGTGGTCGATATATGCGTTGACAGGACCTTCCAGCCTTTGAGCGTCCAGCTCGACCAAAGAACCTGCTGTATCCGGAGTCTTCAGCTCGACCGTTGGGCGGCCAGATACCAGCCACTTCACTTTATCAGAAAGAGCAAGGGAAGTTGAGATAAGCTCTATCAGGCCTGCTAGCCCCTGCTCACACTCATCAAGAGCATCGATGATGAAATATACTGGGCATAAATCTGGGTCTCTCAGCATACTCTTGAATGCATTGGACAAAGCAATAAATGCATTCTCGCCTTCGAAAAGGGAAGAACCTGCATTCCTGTGTTTCGATCGCAGGTGAGAGATGAGATTGGGTTGCTGAACAAGAAGTAGCCAGATCAGAGATCTCAGAGTGGCCGTTGCGTTGTTTAGGGCCTGATCTGTGCCTTGACAGAAAAAGTGCGAGACTTTGGGTGCAAGCGTGGCGGGCTGACTTGAAAGCTCGCGAATGATGCCCATTAAGAGCATTGTCTTCCCTGTACCTGCATGACCCTTGATCCACATCAGTCGACACGAAGGCAGTGCAGACCCGCCAGAGCTCCAGTCCGTGAATGCTACATACTCCTTCGTGTTAAGGATCCAGTTGTATCCTTCGTCGAGTAACATGTCCTTGTTTCTCTGAATCTTTTCCATATCGTCTTGCGGATCTACCACGAAAAGGTCCTGGAGGCATTTTTCGTCTTTGTCATCCATTTTCATCTCCTTCTGTAAACGGATAAACTCCTGAATGTCCTGATGGATGTCGCCGAGCTGCGTCTTCATTCCTTCAGCAAGCTTGACGAGCATCCCCAAGAAATCTTTCGTCTGCTCTTGGAAGTATTAAGCGACATCATTCTGAAAAGTAACTTCCGCGTTTATGACAAGCTTTAAGTCGTCGTCCCAATCATCCAAATTAAGCAAACCGCGAAAGAAAACGAAACCTTAGTTGCGATAATAAGAATAAACGCTTTTTATTTGGTAAAAAAGAAAAGCTTTGTAAAGCTCGATAACCCTTTCCTCCAGCTGGTGCAATACTGCTCGGAAGTCGTTGCCGGTGGAAATGTTATTTGGGTTTAAGAGATATTTGGTTAAGGCGTAATACCAGTCCATTCTGGAAATAACGTAGGCGATACCAGCAAGGTTGGATTTTGTCGCTTATGCAGGAGTCCGGAAAATCTAGGCGTTTGTTAGCAAAGTTACGCAAAAGGATATTAAAGGATGATTGCTTACCTACAGCCCAAGGCAAACACTTGCCCATGGAAATGCAGCCGGCGCAACTTGCGGCGCACTCTGGAGTACCAGGTCGACCATGTTCTTAGCCGACAGGATGAAATCAGCGATATCGCCAACTTTAGTCGTTATCCTGGAGGGTTTGGATATTTTTTCCTGCCCCTTTTGAACTAATTCCCTTATGTGCTTCTGTCGGCTGGAAGGATCCTTCAGCTTAGCCGAAAGGTCGTCGGTGGGCTCACAGGTCTCGCCTCCGAGAACTTTCTCCAGGATTTCTACGTACGACTCGACATATTTTGCATTATCCGTCTCAAGGCTATCGTACGCGGCATTCCACAGTTTCTCGGACGCGGAAAGCACAGTGGTAGGTTGCTCCGTGTATTCGGTCGCCGCCGGCTTGTGTGGGGGTTTGACGAGCAGGGCTAAAGGCGGAGCTTGCGATGCTGCGGCCGGCTGGTAAGGGTCTGTTGCCATCGCCTCTGTGCTAGATCGGGTTGCCAGAGAGTCGGCGGGAGATAGGGAAGGAGGAGCACATGATTCTGTCGCGAAGCCGGAAGACGTTTTCGATCCGTGTTTTGCATTTCCCTGGTCGGAGGACCGGACGTCTGTTAGAGAATGTAAGTTACGAGAAGGCTTGCGATGCTACGCCAAGTTTCAACATACCCATCGACTGCGTGGCAGACGGAGCGGGCGTGGCTGCACGACGACCCTTGAACCACTCGCCCAACCTTTTCCGCAACCTCGGTTTCTCTTTAGTAGACATAGCTTCAACGAGGATATTTGTCGGGAAGATGAGATGCTATCGCAACGGCAACGACGATGTGAAGTGGACAGTCGCATTCCGTGCGGGGTTATCGTGGAAAGGAACTGAAGGCTGCGTTGCGGCTGGCTTGATTGACTGTCGATCGTCCAAGAGAAAGCTGTGGCGGTGCTATCGACGAATGGCAGCGAAGTGCTTCCTTTCCGCTGCGAGACAAACGGCGCAAGTCGACCAAAGGTACCCGTAAACCCAGCCCACCGCGGATGTATCGTAAACATCAATCAGCGACACGATCTTTTGCTTCTGATTCTGCGCACGAAAGGCTACGGGCGGCGCGGCGCGCCGAGCTCGTCGTGCGCACGCAGTTGCCAGGGTTCGTATATGGAGGGGATTCTGCGACGTCTCGAATTAACCGACGCAACATCGTAGGAATACCGACCGACGAAGTAAACTTGGCCCCACTTTCCACTTTGGCGCCTGCGGCGTGGATACGGCCATATCGACCACTAGTTAATTATCTTGCATCCATGCAACCACCAACCTGAATTGCCCTAACCTCGGACCCCACATAATGAATGACCCTAACAATGAATAGGCAAAACACATACAAATTGATAGTAACCTACACATTCAGAAGTCGTTTAACAACGCAATAACGTATTTCATGATAAAATGAAGCTATCTAGGCTACTTGGAATTACGCTGCCGTTTCCTAGCAGGTTGCTTTTCAATATAACTGTCAATTGTAACCTGATCGCCAGCCTCCATAGGCTTTAAACGCTTAGTTGCCTTGTCCTCAGCCGATCTGATGTCTGCTAAATTCGCAAAAATCTTATTCGGTTGCTTAGCAACTGTTTGACGTTTAGGACGTTCGTATTTCTCGAGTTTCGCTCGCAGGTAACGATTTTCGTAGCGGAGCGTTGTATTTTCGGTGTTGAGATCGTCAAGTCCCTTAGCCGCTTTAGCTACCACACCCCGTATATCGCGAGATGCCTTCGCATGGTTGCGTACGGCCGTTCGCATGCTTCTCCGTAGTTCCTTAGCCCTGTGAGGAGTATGGATAACCTCGTTACGAGTTGTGATCACCTCTTCCGGTGGTGTTTTCGGCTTAGGGGCCGGCTGGGGTGCTATCTCGGGGTCCTTCAATACCGTTTCGGGCCTAAGAGGAAGTATACCGGTGTGACGCCATCCGGCTTTGATATTCTTGTCGGTAAAGGCGATCTCTGCGGCTTCACGATATGCTTCTAGCATACGGCGCTTATATTGGGGGGCAGTCGCGAGGACTCCGCCGGCCTCGCGCAGCGCCCTGCGATATTCCTTTTTAAGAACGGAAAAGACGGAAACGTCGAGTGGCTGAAGATCAGCACTCGAATGGGGTGGCAGATATACAAGAGCGACCTTGTTCTCTATACATTTCCACATAAAAGCAGGGGATACGTGTGTAATATGGCCATCTAGGATGAGTAATCGCCATTCATGATGGAAACGCGGCTTAGTTTCGGGGAGGAAAATGGACTCTAGCCATTCCAACGCAACAACGCTATTAGTCCACCCTTTCGGAGTTGCTGTATATTCAGCTTCTTCGATATCGTCGGGAAACCACTGCTTTTGTACGGTAAGGCCACTGAAGATGTATGCGGCCGTACCTCTCCCATATGTGAAGCCGATATACTCGATGATGGAGATCCATAACGTTGCCCCCGACTCCCCAAACCTCGTACGGGCTGTTTCCGAGCTTCCCACGACCGTTCCATCGGCTTGTTCCCCCTCTTGAACGCCCGTTTCATCCATATTGTACTCGTTCGCAGGTTGGATATTGTATTTGGCTCGGATTTGGGCTAGGAGGGGGAAGAACTCGTGGACTTCGTCGCGATCGCGTGCCTCGAGGCGCTCCCGAGGCATAACTCGTCCTTTCTTCGTGTGTATCTTGTCGTAGCGTCCGATAAAGCGATCAACCCAGTGCTTCCCGATGGCCCCTTCCGGGCCTAATAAGGCTTCGGCCATTTAACGGACCTGTTTCTTCGTCGGGGCGCGACCGCATACTTCTTCAAGCAATACCCAGTCAACGAGCTTCTGTTCTTCCTGATCCGAAAGCTTGCGCGCGCTAGCCTTAGCTTCGGAGCGCGATTTGGAGCCATGGACGCGGTGTGACAGGGTTGACTGGGGTATATCGAATCGCACGCTCGCAAGGGTCTCGGAACCACCTTCCGCAATAAAATCCTTAGCGTCCTGAATTCTCCGTTCACGGTCAAAATCAACCATCTTTACCCGAAATTAATTGATTAAAAGGTTGTTGAGATATGGCAGAGTGAAGTTATAGGGGGTGGTTGTTGTTGTGGAGAAATGTCTTATTCATTGTTAGGGTCATTCATTATGTGGGGTCCGAGGTTAGTCTAGTAGCTGTGGCGTCCCTTAATACCCACAGCCATGGGCAACTCTATTGGAACCTTCGAGGCACCAGTCCTTTTGCTTCCATTAGCTACCTTTGAATAACAGACAGCGAGGAATAGGGCAAACTTTAACCAGCACCTTATCAGTACCGAGGAACCTCTTTCTACGATGCGCATGTAAGGCCATCAAGCAACTAGGTAACTGTCACTAGAGATAAGGGACTGGATCTGGAATTCTCAAGTGCGAATACCCAAGGTGGGATTAGTTGCGGACTTGAACATCCCTAACTCTCCCCAAGCCTTCTCTTGCATAGTAGTCCATTGGATAAACACCATTCGCTCCCCAACCTTGCCGCTCCTCAAGCGCCACCAGAGCTTCATACGGGGTAAGCAGGGGTCTCGGGAAGGCATAGCCCCAGTCGATGCTCAATCGAGGACAAGCCACCTGAACCCAGCACTCAACATCGTTCATCATCGCCAGCTTACCAGGGAAAATTTCGCTTAGCAGGAGGTTGACCCAGGGGGTACCCATCTGCTTCAGCTTACCCTCGATCAGCGCCATCGTATGCGGGTTGCCCTGCCGGCCGAGAGATCCGAGGATGAGGCCCCACTTCTTCGCTCCCTTTGCGGTCCGGATGGCATCTCGCCGAAGGGATTGCATTTCTTCGTGTCCGTACGTCTCGCGTGTTAACTTCCGTGAGTACGGGTCATACCGGTAAGCCGGGATTGCCGGGTTGTGGATCATGATGCTTTCGAGATGGAAGCGGCCATCACCTAGGTAGAGGATAAGGTCCACCTTCTCGGAATCAGGCAGCCGTGGCGAGGTGCATCCTAAGATCTCGCCTTTGGAAAGCGGAGAGATCTGTGGTATTAGGACGTTGAAGCCGGCTTTCTCGAGGGTGGATCGAACACCGTGAATAGTGGCATTGAACTGAATAGTGCCGACCATGGCGATGGTCTTGGGGATTGCGAAGTTTCGCTCCAGGGTAGCTAGTAGATGCGAAGTATCTATGCTGATGTCGACAAACACGTAGAGCACCTTGATCTTGGTAACGTCGACGGGAATGAGACAGCTGTGAGCGTAATGGACGAGGAGGTCGCATCCAAGCGCCCTTGCTGTGTAGTCATCAATGCAGCAGGCACCATACGTCACATCCCCCATAATCAGTGTTTCGATGCCAGGGCAGAACTGCGTAAGTATATCTGAGATGGTCGTAGCAAATAGGAGCAACCCTTCGGGCATCTGCAGAGCCACCTTTTTCGCGCCTGATGACCGGATGCGATGGATGGTCTTGTGGATCTCAAAAGAGTAGTTCGCCGGGAGCAGTGCTATTGCATCATTGATTTCGGAGTTGTCCAAGATCTCAGGTGGGACCTGATTCAACATCCTCGGCGCCCTCCTCGGTTGGGATACTGGGATATCATGAGTATGCCCTTCATTTTGGGATTAACTGACATATACCACTTACCCTGCACTGCCCCACTCTCCTCAAGGCTGCCTATGCCATTATTCTTCGCCGCCGCGTTGGTAGCCGCTCTTCGTCCGATAAATCTTTTCTTGGGCTGCTTCTGGATAGGAGGTGGCGACTGTGCCTCTATGTCTGCAGCGATACCCAAATCGGTTTGTGCCCTGTCCTCCTCCATGGTCTGGATTAGAGAGCTGTTAAGAGACGGGTTCTGGTAGTTAGGGAGTTGCAGTCTGAGACCGAACAGCGGTCGGCGAGATACCACTCGATGCTCGTAATTAGTCAAATCTAACAATAGAAGTTGCGCCTGCTGCTATTGCGCTTCTGACGCCGGAGAAATATCGAGATGGGAAAAAGCCTGAAAACTCAGTATGAGGGGGCACCGACAAATGCATTAGGTCTCTGTAGTCGAATACATGTGGGTCCGGGGACGGCTATCCTTGCAAGTATGACTCCGGCAAATGCATATTTTAATTTTTCTATGCACTTAACAAAGGGTTGCATCAAGATAAAATGCCAAGTCTTCCCCCTTATTTTCAAGTGGGGGAGGAAACTCTTAGTAGAACCCGACCCCATGAACCAAACGAACTTGCTAATTATTGCACTACCAGTAGGGACAAAGGGAAACTCCAATATGTAGAATAATAGTCAGCTCGTTCCAGGCTTCGGGCGAATGGTACATCTCGTTTGTCGATCGTAAGTTCTCTCTCTGACCAAATTCAGAAAATTTCGGTTGGAAGTAAGTGATGCAGCTCTGCTACGAAGTGGGCAAGTACTGTAGGTACAATGATACCAAGTAAGCCATGTATGTGATCCAGGTAATCCTATGGAATACGCAGCCGCTGACGGGTGTAGGTGAGGCCAGGAAGTACCTAGGTAGGCATGGATTGTGTACTGTCATCATGTTTACAATGTGACCAATGATAGAATTTTTATTTATATGCTGACAAAGAGCTACTGGATCATATGAAATGGAAGAGAGCTGGAGTCTTTCATTATATTTCTCAAAATATCTTGTCTTTTCTGCTCAGTACTTATCCCGCTACTAGTTCTTGCTCCCTCAAAACCGTTGGCAAGATCACATAAAGCTCACCTTGCTCTTGAACGGACCACATCTCCACGACTCCGAGGGGTTCGGCTATATTCACTCTAGATACTAGACCTGGAATTCACAATTCCACCTAGCATGAGGCAGTAGCTCCGAGTCTTGGTCAATTTATTCTTGGACAATGTGAATCGACCTCATCCCACATGCATACTGGTAGTGAAAGACAGAGTACTCTTAAGAAACGCTACTAAACGTACTGGTCGATTATGCTGATATCCCCATACCCTAACGTGAAACTGCTTTCCAATTTTGTTCCGCCATTAAAGGCTATCTAGCTGTTGTGTTGTCGTATTGTCTTTCGGTCCTTGACATTTGATGCGTTTTGTTGAAGGGACCTCCACATCGATGCCGCAGATTCCCATTTTTGGATAATCCCTATGTTGATAGAAACGTTGTGATTTATTTGAATAATAGGTCTGAGGCATTGAATCTCTAGCCCGCTAGAGTGGAGGGCCACAACTCTGGCCTGAATATAAATTCCTTAACCACCTTACTCCTTACACCTCTCCCAAATTTCTTCCTTCAACCACATTCTATTCTTTGCTTCGTATTCTCTTCATTTTACCTTCTTCTTCCTGCTTAGTTCTCCCTTTTTACCTTCTTCTTACTTTTCGTCCTTTCCACTTCCCTGTCTCAACCTTCTCTTTCTGCACTGGCTGCACTTTTTACCCTTGCCTCACCGTCCCCTTCACACCACCTGACATCCGGGGAGGATCTCATGCTTTTGTACACTAAAACTGTCCCACACTCTCTCCGCCATGCGCTTAAGAATATCCACGTCGCTACCCTTTCAATCATCATCTGCCAAAGACAACGCATAGCAACTCTCACAATTTACCTCAAATATTAAAGAACGTTCAAGGTATGTTTCTTCTTCTTACTCTATAAATCGAAGTATCATCACGCCTAGCCTGGTTTTGTGCTACAAGTTGCAACGACGCACCTGGAAAGGCTCTTGACCTAGAGTGTCAAGTGTCACTTAGTGACCTGTCACTTTTACTTCATGTCTAACTCACACAAACTCACCCTTTAAAATTCTACTCCTTGGCTCACTATTGTCAATACACATTGTTCACTTGCTTTCTCCCACAACATTTTCCTTCATCCTCCTCTAGCGGATGTCATGCTACTTCACAAAGTGCGTTACAGTCTCCGGCGATGAGTGACACCGTGCCTTTGAGTTCTAGTACGTTGGGGAAGAGCGCCGCTCCTCAGATTTTACTGAACCTTCCTTCACCTGATGTTGCCAATGGAGGGGGTGACTAATGCTGTCACTTTCCCCCCTGAGGTCCGAGCCGTCCTTTCGGGGAGTTTATATACTTGGGGGATTTACTCAGGGATCTGCCATGTAATTTCACACGTCGTGGGAGGTGTCTGTACAAAAGACGCTGGGCCAATTCCCAATGTCAGGACTCCGGCGTGTGGCGCCGAGGCGTGACGGATCAATCGACCCCCCCAGTCCTTGGTCCACCCGTTGTCACTCGGATCGGTTGGTTGTGTACGCCTTCTGCCGCGCCGTCTTCGGATGTTGGCCGCACGGTCTAGCGCCTTCACCAGAGGTCAAAGCAACTCCACCTACGGTGTCCGAGAGGGCTTACTCTCTCATTTCAAAAGTTTCTCCAAAAAAATAATATACGTACACCTAAAATTTTAATCACACCTAGTCACTTAAGTAGATTTTTAAGGTAGGTGCATACGCTAAGCTAGTAGCCACTATATCAAATTTTACGTGATCGCGTTAGTTAGGTAGATTTTGCAATCTAATACATAACCAATCGGTAAGCCCCCAACTTTTTCATCAAATAACTCTGCGCCGGTATCCCTTATGCACTTGATATTAGTACCATTTAAATCGCCTTATCGAAGCGATTTAAATAATACTGAAATCTTAAAATTTACCTTTGATTCCAATAAAATACCCCAAATCGAATAAGATTTAATAAGGTTTAATTTGTACGAGTACTAACTGGTGTTAATAAATTAAATTACGTAAGTACGAATGGCGAAGCCCAAGAAAAACGTTAAACAAGCAAAGACGGGCCCCGGCGAAAGCAGCAAGATGTCAACGAATACAGTGAACCTGGAATCGAATAAGATCGAAAATGAACTGACGATCCCTAACGGCCGCTACCAATACGAAAACGGACTTTTCCCGGAAGCGCCTAATACCCTAGTACCTTATATAAGCAAGGAACAAGTAACCGCATACTGGATTAAGCGCATCAGTTAAAATTTATTTTCGAAGGTACTGGATATCGTAAAGGATAACGTAATAAGTAAACCATAATTAAATAAGATCGAATAAACAGGAACGACAATAAATAAAATTAAATTTAATTAAATTCAAAAGTAATATTACGACTTTTTAAACCTTTCCAATACCGCGTAGGAAACAAATGGATTAACGCCAAATTTAATATTAGCCGCAACCATTACGCCCAAGCCCTTACGGGTTATATCTTCTTGTCAAGTATAATACCGAATATAATCGAACGAAATTTAATGAAATAAAAGTTAATCGAATAACAAAGAAAAACATGGACCTATACGTCCAATGTTCGAGCCATAAGTCGCGAGGTTTTTGCACGAACTGTATCAGCGCGGGCGACAATTGGTTCGGTCGAGCTTGTACGAACTGTAAGTATTCAGGCATCCTTTAAAATTGCTTTTTCTTTAAAGCTCGAGTTGCCGGTAAGTTGCTCGAATTCGATCAAATAACTACGAAGCAAAATTTAATGAAATTAAATAAAAACAGAAAAGGAAAAGCAGGAACGAACCGAACGTTTCGAGAAAATGCGTAATAATACGGATAAGATCTGGTTTACGCAAGATAATCTTAAAAACCATTTGGCCTCGGAGCTCGAAAAGTTAACGGCCATTATCCAGGCCGAACTAAGTAAGCGCTCGGTTAAACGCCTTATAACGGGCAAATCTCCGGGCAAGTCGCCTGCAAAAAAACAGCAAAAGGTTTAATTTAATAAAATTAAATAATTACAAGCACAAACAAGCAAGCAGGTATTTACATAAAGCATAGCCCATATAAGTTATATAAGGTTAAACGTTTACAAGTAAATACCACTTAAGCAGATATGCCATAACCTTAATTTAATAAAATATGCATTTTTCCAATCATATCGAACTAAATCGAATAACAATAAATTATTTTTAAAAAATTACCAAAATATTTATTTTAATTTTATTAACGTAACGTATTAAATAAATTTATAAAATAAGTAAATATACGAAATATTTAAATATTTTTAAATAATAACATTTTATATATAACGTTATAAATAAAAAATTTAAATAAATAAAAAATTTAAATAATTTTTAATATATTTAATTTTAATTAACGTTTTATATAATTAAACGGGATATACGATTAAACGGAATATTTTTTGATATTTTTTAATAATTAATATAAATAATTTAATTATAATACGTTATATAAATTTCAATTATATTTTTTTTCGCAAAATATATTTATAATTTTTAAATAAATATATATATTATATTAAAATTAATTATAAATATTATATTTTTTTATTAATCCGTTTATAATTAATTAATTTTAATAATTATTAATAATAATTTTGAATTATAATTTTTTAGTAATTTAAAAAGTTTATTTATTTTATATAATAATATTTATTTTTTTGAAAAACGTTTATTTTAATTATTA
Organism: Monosporascus sp. mg162; assembly: GCA_004155945.1. Classification (NCBI taxonomy): domain Eukaryota; kingdom Fungi; phylum Ascomycota; class Sordariomycetes; order Xylariales; genus Monosporascus; species Monosporascus sp. mg162. Next base: position 20,937 of record QJNY01000820.1, read on the forward strand.
AATTACGTAAATATTAAATTATTCCGAATTAAATTTAATATATTTTATAACGCGTTTTATAATACGTATCGATACGTTTCGTATAAATTTTTTAATACGTATTTTAATACGTTTTTTTAATATATTTTATAATATTTTATATAACGTATATTTTTAACGAATTAAAACTAAATTAAAAATAATCGCGTATTTAAGTTAAAAATTTGGTTAAAAATAATTATTTAATCGGTTAATTTTAAATCGTACGAAATAAAAATAATATTAATTTAAATACGTTAAAAAATAATCGGTTACGGACGGATTTAAAGGAAAAAATAATAATATAATATTCGTAACAAACTTTAATATAATACGTATATTTATTTAAAAATTATAAATACGTTTTGCGAAAAAAAAATACGATTAATTTAAATTTATATAACGTATTACAATTAAATTATATATATTAATTATTAAAAAATATTAAAAAATATTCCGTTTAATTATATATTTTATTTAACCGTATAAAACTTTTTTTTATTTTTTTAATAATAATATAAAACGATTTATTAAAAAACTTTAATTATTTAAATTAAAAAATAAAATCCGAAATTTAATTATACGAAATTTAATTTTATATATAAAGTTTTTTATTTTATTTTATAAATACGATATATCGATATATTTTTTTAAAGCGATTATATATTTAAATTACGAAAATTAACGCCGATTAAAAAGATCAAGTTTTAATTAAATTTTTAATTTAAATACGTAAACGTTTTTTATTTAATTTTAATACGTTAAAAATATAATTAATATATTATTGATTTAATACGTTATAAAACGTATTAAAATTAAATAAACGTTAAATTTTATTAAATAATAATAAAAAATTTAAATACGTTTAAATTAAAAAATCGATTATTAACGGATTTTATACGAAAATTTAAAATTATTTTATAAATAATTTGAATTTATTTAAATTATAATTATAAAATACGGTATTATAAAAAATATATATATAATTTTAACGAAATTAAAATTTTAATAAAACTTTTTATAATAATAAATATAATAATTATTAATATTAAAAAACGTATAAAATTTAAATAAACGTAATAAATTTCTTTTTATAATTATTTAAATTATTAATTTTTAAAATTAATTTATATTGTTATTTATTATTATAATTAAAAAATGTATTTTAGATTTTAATATCGTAATAATTTATTATTAATAATCGATTAAAATATTATATTAAATAATAATAATTAAATATAAATAAATTAAGTTTCGAATAAATTTAATATTTTAATAAATATATTCGAACGTATATAAAAAATTCGAAACGTTTTTTTATTTTCGACAGCTATAAAAATTATTATTCGATAAAATTCGAAAAATATTACGTTAATAATAATATTATTATATTTTATATATTTACGTATTTTTTTATATCGATTTTAAATTTTAATATGTTATATTTTTTTATTTAAAATATATTTATTTATAATATATCGAAAATTTAATATAATTATATTATATTTATATTATTAAAAAGGTTTTTTTTATCGATTTTTATAACGCGTTTTAAATTATTATAATATTTAATAATATTAAATTTAAATTTACGAAAATTAAATTTTATTTTATTCGATTTTAATAACGTTTTTTTTTCAAATTAAAAGTTTTTTAATTATATTTATACCGATTATTTTTCCGTTAACTTCCGCCGGTTTTATTTTACTTTTTACGAAAATTTCTAAAAATATCCGGAAAGTAATAAATTAAAAACGATATTTATTAAAAGAAATAAAAAATATTAAAATAATTTATTAATAAAATTATTTAAATCGATTAATTTTATTATAAAATAATAATAATAATAATAATAATAATAATAATAATAATAATAATAATAATAATAATAATAATAATAATAATAATAATAATAATAATAATAATAAT
>QJNY01000821.1:0-22743 GCA_004155945.1 Monosporascus sp. mg162
AATAATAATAATAATAATAATAATATTAATAATAATAACAACAACAATAAAAATAATAATAATAATGATAAAAATAATAATAATAATAATAATAACAATAATAATAATAATAATAATAATAATAATAATAACGTTTTATATAAGCTCGCAATTAATATAAACTCGCGATTTGTTTTTTCGTACTTTACAGTAACAAATTTAAATAATTTAACAATATTATATTATATTAATTTAAATTAATCGGATTCTTTTTTGTTAAACGTATTTATAACTTTTATATACATACGCGCATTATGTTCAAGTTTGCCGCAAACGCTATATATCCGTTCCTTAATTTCAACACTTTTACAACAACTTCCTCCAGCTGCTATTAGCTGCATTTTTTTACTATCCCCTTTTTTTTAAGCCAGAAAAGCTTATTCCTTTTATGTAATAAATGTTCTTCCTTTTTAAAAACGTTTAATTTTAATCTTACGACGTTTGCTTAAGATATAGTTCGTTTTGCGCAATTAAACAACTTTTTCCCGAAAAAGAACATTTTCGTACAAAATTAATAAATAACTTTTAATTAAAAAATAAATCGGTTCAGCTATTTTAATTAACGAACTACCCTATTAATTTCCAATCCTTTTCTGCAAATAACGTAATTGCCGCCTTACTTTTTTAATATTTTTAAATATCTTAACGGGCGGAAAACGAATAGAACCGGCGGAGGTTAGCAGGAAGACGGTCGGCGTAGGTACAACTGGAAAAACCTCCAATTCGGAAAGAACGTTATTAAGATCGAATAAAACAAACCCAGCTTTTGCAAATCCAGATTTAATGTTATCGGACGTTATGGCAGCTTGGAACGCATCGTAAAAGCCGGCGAGGAAATCTTCTTTAGCAATATAGGTATAATAACGTCGCATTAAATCTTCGATATACCGCAAATAAGCACGTTTCAAAACAGAAAAACAAGATATATCAAAAAGTTAAAACCGATACGAAAAATACGCAGGTATAAAAGCGTAATAATATTGTTATTAGCGCAGTATTCTTCGAATTTTATCGAATAATAGCTTTTATGGCCGTCGAAAATAAGGAAACGTTTAAAACCTTTCGTACGCGTCCGAATATGCTTATTAAAATGCTAGATTTATTCGAAACCGAATTTATTTATTGTCCAGCTATTATTACTTAATGCGATTTTTTAATCGGCTGCTGGCAATAAGCTATTGCGGTATTAAAACCCCAGATAATTTTTTCCCGCTATAATAATAAATAACGGCATAACTTAACCTTAGAAATTAACAACTTAAATAATTATAACCTATGTTTTATTTCTTTGTTTTGCTTATTTAAATCTTTTACGTTTTTCGGTACTAGTAATTATTATGCGCGTTGCTATAAAAAGCTTTATTAAAAATCCAGTTTCGTCGAAATTGTAAATATCCTCTTCTGTAATGCCGTACTTCGCGATTATAACCCGAATAAGTTCGAACTATTTTCGAAATACTTTTGAATTTTTGCATAAAACCCGTTAATAATCGATTTTCCGATTTAAACGCGTTTGGAGTTTTTTTTGCCGTTTAACAAAGTTCGACGCCTAGTTAATTCCAACGCGTTTTATAACGCGCTAGGTAAACAATATATTGGCCATATCTTTAACGTATTAAAGCCGAACAGAAAACGCTTACGTATTTAAGTCGAAAATTCGATCGACAATAAATATTTCTTCGGTCGGCGTCAATTTTCGCAAGCTGGAAATAATATCGGCTCGGGCGCGTTTACCGTAATATCGGACTTTTAATATTATTTCAGGAATTTCGGATATAAAATTAAACTTTGCATAATTAAGTTTCGGATTTCGTTTTTTAACTTAAACGGGTAAAGTTATTTTCGTTTCCTTCATAAACCGCTTTATATTATTATTGTTAAAAAATACGTAATTAAAGTTAAATAGTTAAAATATTAACAAAAACGAATTGCGAACTTATATTAATCGCGAACGTAAATAAAATAATAATAATAATAATAATAATAATAATAATAATAATAATAATAATAATAATAATAATAATAATAATAATATTAATAATAATAATACTATTAATAATAATAATACTATTAATAATAATAATATTAATAATAATAATAATAATAATAATAATTACGCCAATAATAATAATACCAATAATAATTATGCTAATAATAATAATACCAAAAATAATTATAACAATAATAATTAAAGATAAAAATAATATAATGAAATATCGGTTATATATTTATTTTTATATATATTTATACGTATTTAAATCTTTTTTTATATTTTTAAATATTTTTATATACTTATATATATATTTATTCGTAAATATTTTTATATCTTTATACGTTATTATACGTATTTATACGTATTTTATATAAATATATAAATATATATATATATATATATATGTTTATATTTATATTATATTTTAAAATTTTATATATTTTTATATCTTCCTTTAAATAAAAATAAAATAAAATATCCGGAAAAAGAAAAAAAAGGAAAAAGAAAAAAAAAAAGAAAAAAAACAAAGGAAGGGAAAAGGAAGATTGTGACGGCTATGGGCTTAACTAACTATTAAACCTAGTTGTACGGTTTATATTAGTAGTGGTATCGTGGGAATTTGAGTAATAAAGTAATAGTTACGTTTGGTAATAATAGATGTAGATTTGGGTAATTAAGTTGTAATTGCAAGCTGGTGCTATTTAGATTAAACTATAGGAAATAATGAACGTATATATCTTAAACGGGATTTTTTTGGATCCGAAAATCTATTCGGATTTATTTGCTGTGATTTTTATGGATCCGAGAATCTATTCTGATCTATATTACATTAATTCGTTTAGATCCGTAGATTTATTCGGATTTATGTGACGTGACTTAAGGTTTTGTATCGGAAGTAATGCACATAATTTCCGACTGTCTGCTAATAGGTTAAACTTGTTTGATTATAACACGATTTTCCCCTTTTCAAAATCTTTGCTTTTAAAAATTAATTTGTTTGTCGTATTTGTTTAATAAATAACTTTCTTTTTTTTTTATCATTGTTTTCTGCTTCTTTTTTGTCGTTATGCTTAACCGTATCGAAAAGCAGACATTTCGCAAGCATTTTAACTAAAAGGAAGAACGCGAAGACTTGGCTGCTTATATTTGAAATTAGGGTTCCGAAGTTATACCTTGTTTTACGTGTTTTAAATATAAGGAAGAATATATTATAATGGAAAACCTGGTTTGTTGTGAAAACTGCGTTTTAAAGAAACGGAGTTGCGATAAATCGGGCATTCCTTTTAATTCCTTGCGCAACATTAATAAGGAAGCGGAACGTTTAAAACGCGAGGAAATTTTGGCCGAAAAGCGATTATTCTAATCGCAAAAAAAAAAATAAATGCGGCGATCGCCCGTTTCCAGCGATTGCGGCATTAGCAAAAATTCCTTTAATTTAAGGGTGTTAAAATGGTAAATCGTAGGCTTTAGTTTTTAAACGAACTGGAGGAATAGAAAAGATTAAAACGCGAAACGGCTTTGCGGGCCGTATAAGCTACGCGAGCTATAGACTTTTCGGTATGGCTTGGGGTTGAAAATATTGATTGGCCGTTATTGGGCGACGCAAACTAAAGTACCTTTAATCCTAGCGCTTCCAACGTTGCTGGTGAAAGTTTTTTAAAAGGCGCTGGGTATTCGTAAGGTTTTTCGCAGGTTTTTAGGTGTTTTCGGAATCTGGGTAGTTTTTTTACTTAACTAGATATTGGGTAAGTCCTTTTTTTTTGCGTACATCTAGTATTTTTTCTGCTTCCTAAACTAGTGCATTTTCTATAATTTCTTTATCCTGATTCTGTCCTGTATTAACTTTGATTATATCTGCTGCTGATTTTAATAAGGAAATATGAAAAACTGGATGGAGCTTAACTTTCGGCGGTAGCTCCAATTTATAATTGTTTTCTGAGATTTTCTTGGCGATTTTATATAGGCCGATATATTTAAAACCGAGTTTTTTGTTTAACTTTTTAGTTTGGATGTTTTTGGTAGCCAGGTAAACCATTTCCTCCTTCGAAAAGGTTGGTCCCTTTAACCTTTTTTGGTTGTAATATTTGCTTATCTGGTTACGTATAAAATTAAGCTTTGATTTCATTTTTATATATAGCTGTTTTAACTGTTTTAAAATAAGAATTGCTTTAACGTTAGCTGGTTTATCTTTATATGAATTTCGGTAAACTTTAGGTGTTAATCCAAAATTAGCAGTTGCTGGTATTATTTTAATGCTTTCGTAATAATTAGTATTATAAGCTAGCTGTACAACTGATAACTTTTTAACCTAGTTGTTTTGTTCGTAATTAATATAGCACCGTAAATATGTTTTTAGCGTCTAGTTAGTTCTTTCCGTCTGTCCGTCTATTTAAGGTTTAAATGCGCTGGATAATTTGTAATTTAATCCAAGTTAAACTATTAAACCTTGCCCGAATTTTGATGTAAAAGTAATGCCTTTATCCGAAACAATTTCCGTTAAAAGTTTATAAGTACCTAAAATATATTTAAAGAAAATGTATACTAGTAACTCTGTATCGGTATCCTTATTATAAGGTAGGAAATATAAAAATTTCGTAAATCGATTAACGATTACAAAGATGCTATCGTAATATATTCTTGTAGCTAGATCTTTTAACAAAGAAAGCTTGGTAATAAAGTCGAATATAATCGAATCTTATAATCGCTTAGCGACTGGTAAGAGTTGTAGCTTTCCGTAGGGTTTATATCGTCGTGTTTTTGTTTTGGCGCAGATATTACATTATCGTATTACCCTTTATACTGTAGTTTTTATGTTAGGAAAATAATATGTCCGTTATAGGCGTTCTAAGGTTTTATGGATTCCTGGATATCCATATATAAGGTGTTCGTATACGTTTCGTACTAGGTTTTTTTATAGGTTTTCGGGTACCTGTATTTTGTTTATTTGGTGCTTTACTGCGTAATTAGCATTATATTGTTAAATGCGTTGATATAAATCAGCTGGTATCGCTCGTATCGCAGCAATTCGTCGCTGTTTCAGATATTTTTCGGGTATAATTTCGAAGATTATCTGCTGTACCTTAACTTTAAGTTTTTCCAGGTTAGGTTGTTTACTAAGTGCGTTTGCTTTACTATTTTTTAATCCTTTTCGATAAATAATAACGTAATCGAATTCAGAAAGGCTTTTTGCGTAACGTAATTATTTTCCGACAAGTTTTCGTATCGTAGAAAAGTATATAATGTTTTTGTAATCCGTATATACCTTGATTTGGTATATATTACCTTTAAAATAATGTTTGAATTCCTTAAAGGCGTTAACGATAGCTAAAAACTCCTTATCATAAATAGGATAATTTAATTCGGCTTTATGTAACTTATAGGAATAAAACGCAATAAAGTAAAGTTTTTCTTAATCGTCGCGATGTCCAATTACAACTTTTAAAGCGTAATCTGAAACATCGGTTTTTAATTTAACTGGTCGCTTTAGGTCGTACATAATCAGTACTGGTTTACTAGTAAAGGCGTTTTTGATTTGCTAAAAAGCTGTTTTTTCCTTTAAAGTCCATTTAAATGGTTTATCCTTTTTAATAAATTCCGTTAATAGCATAGCCATCTTGTTGAAATTACGTATAAATCGTCGGTAATAATTGGCGAATTTAAGAAATACTTATATCTTTTTAATATTAATAAGCTATGCTTAATCTTTAACTGCCGATAGCTTTTTAAGGTCCATTCGAATTTGTTTTAGCATAATAATATGTTTTAGAAATTCGACTTTTTATTTATAAAAATGGCTTTTTTCGGTATTAACTAAAAGTTTAGCGTTTTGCAGCGCTTATAAGACCTAATAAATATGTTTTTTATGCTTTTCTTCCGTTTCCGAGTAAATAAGAATGTCGTCGAGGTAGCAGATAACAAAAATATCCAGGTATTTTCTTAGCACATAGTTTATTATTCGTTAAAAAGTCGCTGGTACGTTGGTTAATTTTATAAAGGTAACTAGGTATTCGTATAAGCTATATTTCGTCCTAAAGGCTGTTTTCTATTCGTATCCTTTTTTGATCCGAATTATATTATAACTATTTCGAAAATCGATAACTGTAAACTATTTTGTTCCTTATAAGCAATTTTTTATTTCAGTAATCAGTAATAACGGCGTTTTATCTTTGATAATAATGTCGTTAAGTTGTCGATAATCTACCACTAATCGAAGCTTTCCCCTCTTTTTCGGTACGAAAAACATAAGGTATCCGGCTGGTAACTTAAAACGTCGAATCCATTCTTTTCGAAGCTTATTTTTAAAATAATCGCAAAATGCATATAGTTCTACATAATTTAAATTGTATATCGGATAAAAAGCGGTATTTTTGCCATCTTTAAAGATTATTTCGTAATTTTATTCGTTATACTCTAGCAATTTAATATCAAGTTTTTTACTAAATAACTTATTATACTTGTAGTACTATCAAAGTACCTTAGCTATTTATTTTAGTAACTTTTCGGGCGGTTGTTTTAAATCGTTATTTATCTGCTTAAATTTTGCTTTAAAGTTGGCAATAATACGTCGTATTTTTCGGTTATGCCCTTTTTTTTTAATATGCCGTATTGTTTTTAATGGTAAGGTTTCTGCCGTTTTCTTATGCCTGCATTCGTTTACTTTATCGATCGAATATTAAGATTTCTCGTCGTTTAGCTTATCGTTAGAAAATAAATCGTAATTTATTTCGCGAGTTTTCCAGTTAATAGCCGGGTTATACTATTTCAACCATGGCAAACTTAGAATTAAATCGAAATCTTCGATGGCGATAACGTCGAAATTAATGGTCTGTTTTTTTTTTTTTCGATAAAAGTTTTAAGGTAACGTCTCGGATAAGCGAACGGGACAGACAAGCGAGCGGGACACTTTTGGCACTTCCCAACTATGCACCCAAATAACTCAACCACAACACCTTAAATCAACTCAAATCAATTGAATGCTTCTTTGCCAACTGTATCTATAGCTTTTCGATAAGTGCACGCATTATATCAAGGCTTGTTGCGGACGCCATGTTGCTATTTCGTCCTCTTAACCCGCCCGCAACCGATTATCCCCTAACGCATCCAAGCCAGTATTACCCCCAATTCGTTAAAATCGAGGCCGACCGACAAGAAAACGATTATTAGCCCAATCCTTAACCTATATACGCGAGCATTTCTTGCCCGGTTTTCATACGTTGAAGATATACGTCGGAGAACGTGTTATAGGACGCGTTGGGAGCGCGTTGGAAGCGGGTTGGGGGGTATAGGGGGTCCGTGCGGGGCGTCTCGCGGGGCGTCTCGCGGGGCGTGTAGCAGGGCGTATGGCAGGGCGTATGGCAGGGCGTATGGCAGGGCGTGTCGGGCTTGATTTCGCAATAACTCGAGACCTACGCAATTATACGATTAGAACAAAAGTTTCCCAGAAAGACGAATACTTGCTATATCGGATGAACAAGTTCTTTTAGCCAGCAGAAAGGTTGTAGCAAAGAATTGCTGCTAATAGCTGCTGAAGTTAGGCGGTTGCGGGCGGGTTGGCAGGAAGAATGGCAATATGGCGTCCGCAACAAGCCTTGATATAATACGTGCACTTGTCCAGAAGCTGTAGAGACAGTTAGCAAAGAAGTATTCGATTGATTGGAATCAATTCGATGTGTTGTGGTTGAGTTATTTGGGTTGATTGTTGCGAGATGCCAAAAAGTGTCCAGCTCGCTTGTGTGTCCAGCTCGCTTGTGTGGCACGTTATTCGAAGTTGAACATTGCGTTACAAAAAAGGTGTGTGATTCAAAAGCTAAGTGGGGCGGGGACACTCTGATTCGAAACAACAGTAGCCAACTCCCGTTCCGCCAGAAGTCCATTACGCCTCAATACAACATAATCACACATCTGTTCTTCCTGAGGCATCCGCTCCTTGATTGCCTTCAAAATGTGTAAACCGTGTCTGTCGGAGTACATTGTCCATGCCTCCGGCGGCACTGATCCGGAGGTCGGCACAGTACTAGGCTCCGGAGCTGACGGAGTGACGTTCGGTGCCCCGAATGCACGCTCGGAAGCAAGACATGTCGTCCCAATCCATCTTCCTGTCATGCATGCAGATTTCGGAGGGAACCGGAGCCGGAATTTCACGAACCTTCGGGGTCAGCGACTCTCGCGGGTCGGCGGGCGGAGCCAACCCTCACGTCGAGGAATCCCAAAGAATATAGACTATGGTGAAGTTAGGTTAAAGCAGGAGCATAGAATCACAAATGACCAGCACTTGATCAGAACTAGGCGCACACGGCTTCCATCTTTCCGAATTCAACTTCAAACAGGCAAAGTAAGCCCGTCGGCCATCCATCGTCGTGATCACGGCTGTCGAATCGTCTCTATCTCAAATAAGAAAATTGTGCAGCATGCCTCACAAGGTGGTTCACAATGAGCCCATCGCCATCATTGGCAGCGCATGTCGATTCGCCGGTGATGCAAACACCCCGTCGAAGCTATGGGATCTCCTCCGTGAACCAGGTGACCTCCGTCAAGAGATCCCTAACAGTCGATTCAGCGTCAAAGGATTCTACCATCCCAACCACGCTCACCATGGCCATATCAACGTCAAGCACTCATATCTCCTCAATGAGGACCCGTCGGCCTTCGATGCTGAGTTCTTTGGCATCAACCCCATCGAGGCACGTGCTATGGATCCTCAGCAACGACTCCTTTTGGAGACCGTCTTCGAGGCTGTCGACTCCGCTGGCATGACGATCGAGGGTTTGCAAGGCAGCGACACTGCTGTATATGCTGGAGTCATGACAGGTGACTATGAGGCCATGCTTCTCCGCGATGTAGATGCTGCTCCAACCTATGTTGCTGTCGGGACTTCCCGGGCAGTGCTGTCGAATCGAATCTCTTATTTCTTCGACTGGCACGGCGCCTCGGTAACCATGGACACAGCCTGCTCCTCCAGTCTGGTTGCTGTCCACTCGGCCATTCAGACACTGCGTTCGGGTGACTCACGCATGGCGGTGGCCTGTGGCGCCAATGTTATTCTTGGTCCGGAGAACTATATCATTGAGAGCAAGGTCAAGATGCTATCCCCAGATGGTGTTAGCCGTATGTGGGACAAGGACGCCAACGGCTACGCTCGTGGAGACGGTGTGGCAGCCATTGTACTAAAACCTCTCAGCGCCGCACTGGAAGATAATGATCATATTGAATGTATCATTCGGGAGACGGGACTCAACCAGGACGGCAGGACCACGGGTCTCACGATGCCGAGCGCCACTGCGCAACGAGACTTGATCTTGAGTACGTACGCCAAGGCGGGTCTTGATCTCACTGCTCAGGCAGATCGCCCGCAGTTTTTTGAGGCTCATGGCACGGGCACTCCAGCTGGCGGTAAGTTGAAACGTACGTAATGATACTTGACGGACGTATGCTGATCACTATTTCATCTTGGTAGATCCGGTAGAGGCGGAAGCGATCAGCAGTGCATTCTTTGGTGGAGAACGAGGCACAACGCGAGAAGCGGGCGGTGATCCTTTATTCGTGGGCTCAATAAAGACAGTCCTTGGTCATACCGAAGGTACTGCCGGTATCGCGGCGATCCTCAAGGCTATGCTGGCGATACAAAATTCCTGTATTCCTCCCAATCTTCTTTTCGACCACCTCAGTCCCTCTGTGGCACCCTTCTACGAGCATCTCGAGATCCTACGGGCCGCCAAACCCTGGCCAAATCTGCCAAAGGGCCAGCCGAGGAGAGCCAGCGTCAACAGCTTCGGGTTTGGAGGCGCTAACGCCCATGCCATTCTCGAGAGCTACGAGAAGCCAATTCAAAACGGTGCCACCAACCCCAGTCGCCAGTTCACCCCATTCGTCTTCTCTGCCGCGTCCGAACAATCGCTCAGAGCCAATCTCTTGGCATACGTAGAGCATCTCGAAGTTAATCCCGCCATCAATCTTCATAATCTAGCGTACACATTGCGGGAACGTCGATCTGTCTTTCCATATCGCATCTCGTTCCCTGCAACGGATGTAAACGAACTCAAGTCCAAGATCCTTGCTAGTTTAGAAGACCAAGGGTCGGGCCTCGGCGTGAGGACGTTGAGTGGTAGCGGAAAAGCTTCGAAAATCCTTGGTGTTTTCACTGGCCAAGGGGCCCAGTACGCCCGAATGGGCGCCGAGCTGATTAGCCAATCTCCGCTCGCTCAGCAGATAATTCGGGAGCTAGAGGCGCATCTGAACCAACTCCCAGAAGAAGACCGTCCAACTTGGTCACTTGAGGCTGAGCTTTTTGCAGACTCTTCCACATCTCGAATGGGGGAGAGTGCCATCTCACAGCCCCTTAACACAGCTATACAGATCATGCTAATTGATCTTCTTCGCTCAGCCGGGATCTACTTCGATGCCGTCGTTGGTCACTCGGGCGGCGAGGTTGCCGCTGCCTATGCTGCTGGCTTCCTTACTGCTCGTGACGCGCTCAGTGTTGCTCACTACCGAGGTATGAACTGCAAACTTGCGGCGAGTCCCAATGGAAATGTTAAGGGCGCTATGCTTGCTGTGGGGACTACCATGGAAGACGCCATGCAGTTGTGCGAGGAGGATGATTTCGCAGGCCGTATTACCTTGGCAGCCGTCAACTCCTCATCGAGCGTGACCATCTCCGGGGACGAAGACGCCATCGAAGAATTGGCCGCCGTCATGGAACAAGAAAAGAAATTCAACCGTCGGCTAAAGGTTGATAATGCTTACCACTCGAAGCATATGTTACCTGCTGCCGGCCCTTACATCGAAGGCGTTCGTCGGGCGGGCGTCAAAGCCATGGCACCTTCTTTGCCGCACCCATGCACCTGGTACTCCAGCGTCTATGACGGTAAGCCTGTCGATGAGTCGTTTGGGTTGAGCGACGTGTACTGGGCAGAAAACATGGTGCGGCCCGTACTCTTCTCCCAAGCACTCACGTCTGCGCTCTCCTCAGGCACCGTTTTTGATGCCATGCTCGAAGTCGGGCCCCACCCTGCGCTCAAGAGCCCAGCAAGTCAAACGACCCAAGATGTTCTCCAGAAACCGATTCCGTACCAGGGAACTCTTTTACGCAACAGTGATGCCACTGAGGCCTTCTCCACGTCCCTGGGATTCCTGTGGTCACATTTAAACAAGGGGTCTGTGAACCTGGGAAGCGGCGAGGTCGCCCTCTCAGGGGGTAGACAGCAATTCCAGGTCCTTAAAGGGCTGCCAACCTACCAGTGGGGCCATGAGACCAAATACTGGCATGAGTCTCGAAGGTCTCGCCATATGCGCCTACGCCAGCAGCCGTTCCATCCGCTTCTTGGAGACGCAACTCCGGATAACGGCCCACATGTTTTGCGGTGGAAGAATATCTTGAAGCCAAGCGAGCTCCAATGGGTTGAGGGCCACTCCGTCCAAGGCCAGCTGGTGTTCCCGGCTGCGGGATACGCAGCAACAGCTTTCGAGGCGGCACAATTTCTCACTGGCCGGGAACCTATCCGTCTCATTGAACTGGAAGATTTGTACATCCATCAAGCCGTCACATTTCCCGGAAATGATATGGGAGTCGAGGTCCTCATCGAGCTCTCGCAAGTCTCGAAAGCCCGGCCGGATTGTATCATGGCCAAATTTACATACTCAGCTGCTCTTTCTGGCGACAGCACAGATCTCTCGCTGGCGGCGGACGGAGTCTTGAAGGTTTCCCTGGGGGATCCCTCATCCAAACTGCTCCCCGAACGACAGCCAGAACCCCCACACATGATTACCGTCGAGGAGAGCCGCCTGTACAATTACATGGAGACTCTGGAATACAGTTTCAGTGGCCCTTTCCGCTCCTTGGTTGAGCTGAAGCGGAAGCTTGGTAGAGCATTCTGCGTGGCGAAGAGAACATCGACGCCCGATCGCGAATCGGTCTTGGTTCACCCGGCGGAGCTGGACGCTGCATTCCAGTCCATAAACCTCGCGTACAGTTACCCGGGCGATGAGCAGCTGCGAAATCTTCACTTGCCAACAAGCATTGCGAAAATAAGGGTGAACCCAGTCGTATTGACGCAACCGAAGCAGCAGGAGGATGGGATCGGCGTTGACTCGACGTGTAATCCTGGGGATCGTTCCGCCCCAGGGTCCGGGTTTTCAGGAAACGTTAACATGTATTTCCATGGCTACTCGAACGCGGCAATCCAGATAGATCAGGTGAACTTCAAGCCTGTAGGGATGGCCGCCAACGACGATCGAAAGGTCTTCTGCAAGATGGATCTCGTGCCCAGCAAGCCAGACGGTCAATCCGCAGCAGAGAGCATTCAAGTGACCCAACATGAGACGGATCTTATGTGGTGCCTAAGTCGAATTGTCAACTTCTACGTGAGACAATTCGATGCCGAGGTGCCGGAAGACGCTCCATGCCGGTCAGAAAGCCCACTCTGTCATTACCTTAACTATGTGCGGCACATGAGGATCCTTCTCGAGCGCGGTGAGAATAAGTTTGCCAAACAGAAGTGGCTGAACGACACTCTGGAAGATGTCATGGAAGATATTCATACTAAAGGGTACGTTCGCGTCCTGTAGCTGCCCACCAAAGTGAGACAATTGTGTGCAACTTTGCCGATGCTGACGTCTCTCTAGGGTTGCTAATAATGCAGATGTGAGGATTATGCTTCTTGTTGGCGAGACCATGCCTCGAGTGTTTAGAGGAGAAACCGACATGCTAGAGCACTTCCGCACCTCTGGACTATTAGACGAATACTATGCCCATGGCTTTGGAACGATGCAGTCTGCCCAGTGGCTTGCCAACAGCGTGAAACAGATCACTGACCGCCATCCGCACTTAAGGCTTCTCGAGATTGGTAAGTCAGCTCAGCCTCATTGTTCCAGCTGTATGGGATTAACCACGAGTGCTAGGCGCTGGTACGGGAGGCGCCACCAAATACGTCCTTCCTGCCATCGATCGGAGTTTTGATAGTTACACCTACACTGACGTCTCAGCCAGTTTCTTTGAAAACGCTGCCGAGACATTCATGCCTTGGGAAGACCGTCTCGTGTTTAAAACCTGTGACATCGAGCAAGACCCTACAGAGCAGGGGTTCGTTGAGGGCACTTATGATGTCATCGTAGCATGTCAGGTCCTGCATGCTACTACGCAGCTAGACCGGACGATACACAACCTTCGTAAGTTGCTCAAACCGGGCGGTTTTCTGCTCATCGGAGAGGGAAGTAGTGAAGGCATGGGCCAGTATGGAGCTGGATTCATTTTTGGAACCTTGCCAGGGTGGGGGGCGGGGGTGGGCGAAGGCCGGACACTCTCGCCTTTGGCTAGCGTTTCTCAGTGGGACGCACTCCTGAGCCGCAACGGATTTTCGGGAATTGATACGATGTCCCCACCCAAGTTATTCGATACATTTGGCCTCACTCTTTTGCTTTCCCAAGCAGTTGACACCAAAATGGAGATCATCCGGAATCCACTCTCGTCCTCGGAAAATCTGACAATCGATGAGGTCGTTATCTTGGGCGGGCAGACGCAGCCTGTTACACATCTCGTTCAAGGACTTGAGACGATATTTAGAGGGCTCGGCGTTCAGGTGTATGTGTATGAGACTATTGAGGAAGTGGACCTTGAAAAGGTTACGGGCCCTGGAACGTCCATCATCAGTTTGGCGGATCTGGATCGACCTGTCCTCCAAGGTATAATGCCATACAGATGGAAAATTTTCAAGAAGCTTTTTGAAGGCGAAAAAACCGTTCTCTGGCTCACGAAAGGGCGGCTCGAAGATGAGCCATACTGCAACGCGACAGTCGGATTCGGCCGTGTTGCAAGACATGAAGAAGACGACCTCCGCCTCCAGTTCTTGGACGTGCCAGATGCGACCAAAATCGATGCTCGCGCTATAGCAGAGACATTTGTCCGCCTCAGCACAAAAAGAATAGGGGATGAAAGTATTCTGTACACCGTGGAGCCGGAAATTTTCATAGATGGTCAAGGGCGGGAGATGGTGCCCCGACTGGGCCATATTTCCGCTGCTAACAATCGACTAAACTCTACTCGACGCCCTATTGTCCATGAAGTGGACGTGCAAAAGTCCGTGGTTGAGTTGCAACAAGACGGCAGCGGTTGCTTTCTCAGGCAGCTTTCAAGATATGAGATTTCACAAGAGATACAAGGGTATGTGAGCCGATGTTTCTTCTCGTCGGCGCCGCTACTGCCGTTCCTTAGAATCAACAACGTCGTATGCATTAACGCTTAGCTGACTTCCCTACTTTCCTTTAGATCCAAAATTATCGAGATGCGCACGACTCATGCGGTTCTCTCTGCCTTGAAGACCCCGATTGGCTATCGATTCCTCGTCATAGGCGTAGATCCCATTGGGCGGCGGTATCTGGCTCTTGTTTCTTCTCTAACTTCCGTTCTTAAGGTTCCAGAGGAGGCCACCCTGCCATGCGCCACGTCTAGTTTCCCTGATGCTCTTCTCACTCTGATAGCTGCGCAGCTGATCGCGATGGCCATTGTCGATTCCACTTTCCCTGGTCAAAAGGTCGCCATACACAACGCCTCTGATATTCTCGCTCAGGCCATTGCCGCGCAGGCCTCAGTCAAGGGAGTCGCAACCATCTTTACGACAGATAGACTAGACGTTACCTCCATCCCCAGCTCCTTCATCAAGATCCCTCCGTATCTGGGACGTTCTGACCTCAGCCAAATCATCCCAGCGGATATTGCGTGCTTTGTCGGCCTTTCGCCTCACGAGTCGGAAAATGAGCTTTCAATCCTTTCCTTCCTTTCCCCATATTGCCGCAAGGAAAATGCCAAAACTCTCTACTCACCCCATGCAGTAGACACTGGCACCGCCTTCCCAGCAATCTTGGGACAGATTCTTGAGAGAGCTGCCAAGCACCTTCCGAAGGAGTATGAGCTCACTCCTAAGGAAGTAAGTCTTGGGACACTTCTTACCGCCAATGAGTATCCTGATGAGCCATTGACGGTCGTTGACTGGACGACCGACACTTCGCTCCCGACTCGGGTCACCAGGATCGATACAAAACCGCTTTTCAAGAGCGACAAGACCTACTGGTTGTGTGGGCTTTCGGGAGCCCTTGGTATATCGCTCTGTGACTGGATGATCGAGAGAGGAATGAGATATCTAGTTCTAACCAGCAGAAATCCTAAGGTTGATCCTAAATGGATCGAGGACCATAAGCGCAACAATATCTTTGTCAAGATCATGCCGTGGTATGTTTCCCGCGACCAATCTAGCACGCGATTCCTCTGCTAATGAAATTGCTCCCGTAGTGATGTGACAAACGAGAAGGCACTCCGAGCAGTTCACCAGGCCATCGTCAAAACCTTGCCACCTATCGTGGGCGTTCTGAATGGCGCCATGGTGCTCAGAGACGTTACTGTGCGCAATATGACATACGATCAACTAACAGAGGTCGTCAAGCCAAAGGTGCTCGGAAGCATACACCTCGATCGGATCTTTTACGATGTTGACCTTGACTTCTTCGTCCTGCTTTCTTCAGCCAACTGCGTTATTGGAAATGTTGGTCAGGCGAATTACGCAGCAGCAAATATGGGCATGTGTGGAGTGGCGGCCAACCGAAGAAAACGTGGCCTACGTTCCAGTGTTGCTAATGTCGGCGCCATCATAGGCGTAGGTTACATCACGCAGAACGCTCGTCAGCTCGACCTTACCGTCGCAAACACGCATCTGATCCATCTAAACGAAGAAGACTTCCACCAGATCGCTGCCGAAGTCATAGAAACAGGCCATCATGACTCCCCTCTTGGTCCTGAAATAACAACTGGTCTCCTCGAAGTCGCGGCCGATGAACCTAACATGCCCAAATGGTTTTCTGATCCTAAGTTTGCTCGCTTAATCGTCAACAGGAATTCCGGTGGCGACGACAAGGCGAATCGGGTGAACGAGGCTTCGATCCAGGAGAGCCTCCAGGGCTGCCGGTCAGAACAGGATGTATTCGAAGTGGTCAAGCGTAAGTGGCCTCTGTTCGCCTAACCCTTTTCTTATATCTCGCGCTCATTGCAAAGCAGATGCGTTTGCCACCCAGCTGCGTCAGACCTTACAGATCTCGACTCCAGATGACGATATGATGAAGATGCGGAGCAGCAACCTCGGCCTGGATTCACTGATCTCGGTCGACATCCGATCCTGGTTCCTAAAACACTTTCAAGTTAGCATTCCCGTGCTGAAAATAATGGCGACCGATGCTCAAATGGCGGGCCTGGTCGACGCAGTCGTCGAGGGCATCCCACTTGAGCTGATTCCTCAGGTCGCCGGCCGGGAAAAGGGGGTCGCAACCATCAATGGCGATGATAGCGCCAGCGGCACTGCAAGCAGCGGTGTCACGCCAGGAAGTGCAGTAAGTGGCCATTCGCTCTCAACAGATGCCACATCGACCGACGGAGATGGTCCCATCGACTGGGATGCTGAAGCGCAACCGCCTGACATCAAGGATGTCACACACCTGCCCGGCGTCGAGCCTCCCAACCCAAAGCCTAGCGTCGTCCTCCTCACAGGTGCTAGTGGTTTGCTTGGGCACCATCTTCTTAATGCTCTTGTGGCTCAGCCCTCGATCCGCAAAGTCATCTGCATTGCTATTCGCCGGCTCTCAGAACGGCTTAAAGCGAACGAGCTTCCACCTCCTAGTGACCGCATTGTGTACTACGAAGGGGATCTAAGCCTACCGCGATTTGGATTATCTGAAGAAGACCATGACAGCATTTTCAGTGAAGTCGACGCTATCATTCACAATGGCGCCGACACGTCGCACCTCAAGTACTACTCTGCCGTGCGTGACACTAATGTCACGTCCACCAAACGCTTGGTCCTTTTGTGCTTGCAACGCATGATCCCAATGCACTACGTCTCGTCGGCAGGCATGGCACTGTTCGCCGGCAAAGACCCCTTTCCTGAAGTTTCGGGCATAATATCAGGGGTCAAGCCCCCGGCCGATGGTCAACATGGCTACATGAGCAGTAAATGGGTCTGTGAAAATATGCTCGAGCAAGTCAACGCAGCGCATGGACTCAAAGTCTGGATCCAACGCCCTTCAACTATAGTCCGCGAAGGCGACGACGCAACCACAGACAAGGCAGATTTCGACTGGGTCAACACTCTCATCAAGTACTCGCATCGCATCCGGGCAGTCCCCAAGGTCGAACATAACAAGGGCGCCTTCGACTTGGTCTATGTGCAGACTGTCTGTGATGACATCGTTGGAGAGCTGCTTCGCAATAAGCCGCGGCAAGGCAACGGCGTCACATATGTCAACAACGTTGGCGATCAGGTAATTCCAATGGACCGCATGGATGAGATTGCAAAGCAGAAAGGGGAGAAAGACCTGTACCCGGTTTTGCCGTGGGATCAGTGGGTGAGGAGAGCGATTGCGGCCGGTTTGCATCCGGCGGTTGCGGCGCTCGTTGAGAAGTTTGATGAGCCTGGAGGGCCATCGTATCCGGGTCTCTCGAGGGCACGGGCTTGAATTTCTTGTATGGGAGTTAGATACTGTCAGTCGACTCAAATTTCTTGGTTGAGCACATAGAAAGGTTCATTAGTAGGCTCGCTTATTCTGTCCCACATGGCATGAATCTCTCTTTGAATTAGGAAGTAACATCGACGTTGGATGGAAACGGGGTGCTGGCCATCAGAGATGCAAAGTTCCGGGGCGCAGCAAAACTTTTATCCGACGGAGATTACCCACTATTTCCCAAATACGGCTAGGATGTAGCTCCCCGTACAATTTGTATAGGAACTAGCATCGGGGGGCAACATAATCAACAACAACAACAACAATTATCGCAAGCTTCACTGCCTTACTATTTTATGATACTAACTCGATTTTAACAGTTGAAGCCATTTACACGTTGTCCAAATGGATATTAAAGCCTAGCTTCGATATATTAAGAAATAACGCCTTCGCGAAACGTCGTCAATTGCAGTCGCCGAACGCCTTTAATAAGTGGGAGATGAAAAGCTACGTTAAGAGTAGAAACGCCAAAGGAAGTAACGAAGGTGATTTTTGATACAAAATGTATGGGAGTATACATACGGATCAACACAATGTGAAGAAGCATATTGTTAGCGTTTGAAGCTACTAAGGAACGAGGATAACGGCCACAAATGGCCTTTGGCGTACTCGATATTTTCCACAACTTAATCTTGAACTTAACTACATCCCACGTGATCGTCTCCTGGCCAACGCAGCCGCTACATCTTGCCGAGGCAGATTCCGCAGCTATATTATCGCGCACCACCCAAACCATCCCATCAAACTTCATCCTCAGATTGAACAGTTGAAAAGATTGACCTTGCTCCCAGTCTTCGGTAGACAGCTCATCCTAGCGCCAGAGCTCCGATCATCTAGGTTCTACCAGGGTAAAACTCTTTGCGGACGCTAGCCCACTCGTTTCCCGGGATGCGGCTGAAGATTTCTACTTCTTGAGGCTTGATAAACATGGGCTCTACGACTTCGTGATAATGCTTATAATAGGGTTTGTGTTGCTGTACCTGTTGCGGCAGTTAGCTTCAGTATTCCGGAGTCGCATGGAAACGGGTACACACGTTCATCATATGGTCTAGCGTGGCGTTCCAATTCTCCACGAATTTAAACACGCCCGGATTGTTCTCATCCTTATAGACTTCGGCGAAGATGTTCAAAGGCTCGGCAATCACGTTCTTGTACGTGGGCTCCAGCGCTTTCAGAAATGCTTCGCTGTTGGAGGGGTCGACGGTGACTTTGACATGGACTGAAAGCGAAGGACTGGTTTCTGCCATTTTGATACCGCCAAATACACGTTGGGAGAAGATGCGACTATTTTCTAAATGTTGCTTAGAGACCTTGGCGATGGAGAGGATATTATCTTCTCGGCTAACTCAAATGTATGCTGATCTTTCGGTGCATTGTTGAGCGTTGGGCTGCAGACATGCGTTCTCTCTTGGTGGCCCCGAACCGGCATCTTGGAGCACCGAAGTCGCATACGCATCCGGCACAGGCTTGTCATCATTATTGAGACCTCGCAGGCCAATCGGGCTAAGCCCGACCTCGATCCGGTTATGACATTACGGTTCTCCGATCTTGCCCTTACATATGTGGGCTAAAATAGGAAAGAGCCTCCGAACATCTTCTAGCACAGCGCACTTCACGCAGCAATTATCTCTCGGGAACATGCTGGCCATAACCTCGGTCCCCTGCATCAATTCCAAAAAAGATAATCACAATACAGTAACGCCATTTGCAGTTCCCCATCTCCGTCTCGCTATCATATTCTCAACGGCCGACACACGACAACATGGCAACAACAACCACGACCACAACGACAACCAATGCCATCTACGGCAGATTCGTCAATAATGATGACAACCGGTACTCGCTCGAAAAGCCCTACATCTATCATGGTCCCGACTTGGGCTTTCCAAGCACCAATCTTGCCTTCAAAGAAGCGCCCCTGAACTCCCTCACGGACCTGCGCAATGTCCCTGACTCTCAGCGCCCCACGATAGAGACGCATGGGTTCTGTTTTATTGCAAATGAATCCAAGGAGTTGGGAAAGGTAACAGACGAGAATGATTCTCAGCCTTATGCGAAGGAGATGGCGGAAGTTTTGAGAAAGTTGCTGGGAGCCAGCAAGGTGGTTCCGGTACACACTGCTGTATGTTTTGGCGCTTTCTCTTTTACTTCTCTTCCCTCTGTAATATTACCCGTTGCGCCTTTGTTACAACACACTGGCTGTCCAGTACTTACGCATAAATTGTCCCAAGTTACGAAGCGCAAACCAAGACCACATGCTTGCACGGCCAGGGACTGAGGCCCACATGGGTACGGCAACTTCTTCTCAAGCCACATCTTTCTATACAGAGTAATGTCATCTAACTCGAAGTCTTCACAACAGACACGACGATGTACGATGCTTGGAGCCGAATCCGAGCCCTGATCTCACCAGAGGAACAAGATCTTGTCTTGTCTGGTGCTTGCCGTGCTCGTATCGTAAAGTACGTTATCTTCCTCGTTTCCACTAGCCTCGAAATTCTCTATCCCTCATTTGCACCTGTATCACGTCACATATGTTCATCAACTGAGTTCCCATGTTCTAACATTGAACAGCCTTTGGCGACCACTACACCACCCCGCAGACTCCCACCCCCTCGCCATGCTTGACCCCAATAGTGTCTCCTACGACACCGACCACATGGCACTCGACCACGTCACCCCGTCTATGAACGCGGAGACAGCGTATCTGCTCTACAACCCTGCTCATAAATGGTACTGGCTCAGTGGCCAAACACCGAACGAGCCGTGGGTGTTTACGCAATATGACACTCACCCTCCGGATGGGAAGTTCAACCGTGAGCATACCTTTTTCCGGCTTTCTTTAATAATGCCTCCGCATTATCTATACCTCTTGACTTACCATCTGACCAACCTTTCCTCGTACAGACGTGGGACACTGTTCCTTCCCAAATCCTTCCGCTCCATCTAACGCACCACCCCGTCAGAGCATAGAAGCGCGTTTTACTGTCTTGTCGCCCGCACCGTACACCAAAACCGTGACCTTGACGGAACCCAGGCCTGTGGAGAACCGGAGGCAGATCTGGAAGGAAGTTCTTGGGAAGGAGGGGAAGGATGGCGGGTGGAAACCTACGTATAAGGAGGAAGATTCACTAGCGGCAGGAGAGGTGAAGGATGCGGCTGCTTAGAGAAGGGGGGGGGACTTGGAAGGCTGAATGTGGTAGGCGACGGTATCGTGTATGCATGCTACTTCCTGGAAGCATATTCTACATCTTCAGCATGTCTTAATCCTCTCCACTTCTCTATAACAAGAATAAATCCTTTTAAGGTATAAGGAAAGTCAAGAAATGGCGATCTTTCAATTCCGTTTTTTATGTTCCTTCAATAGCCTCGTAGGCTTTCAATGCAGCTTTTATAAGACGATGGGTTCGGATTATTCCGTTCCCATTAGGTAAGTGCTGGATCTGGCTAGCCAAAGTATTGCACGACTGTGTAGTAGTTCGTCTTTCGTCGTATGGGTAATTGTGTCACACGGAACGAATAGCTATCAGAACTCAGGATCTGTTTACGGCCAACAGCCTGGGAAACAGCTCGGAGGGCTCCTCCATGTCTGTTCCCAACGAATGGTTTGCAATAGAAAATCCAGAAATGCGCTGGCTTAGAACCGTGGAATTGATTTAAGAATTCCTGAACTAGTGAACCACCAACCTTTTTACGCCATAGGTATGGAGATCTCCGGGGATTCCAGTCTTACAGGGTGTAATCTAAGCACCCTGAGACTCCTCCACAGTGTCACGGTAAAGGTAATTCGCAAACTGCGCCGGCTGCGCAGTTCCAGCGAGCTCTTGACCCTCGACGAACTTCCGAATCTCCGCTTCCTCCGTATCTGTCAACTCCACATCCAAGCTCTGCCAATTCTCCTCCAGATACTTTACCTTCTTAGTCCCGGGAATTGGGAAGATGTCATCTCCCTGTTTCAGCAGCCACGCCAGCGCAAGCTGAGATACGCTGCATCCCTTTTTATCAGCGAACGCCTTGAACTGCGCAACGATCTTGACGTTCGTGGTACGGTTTTCTTCTTGAAAGCGCGGCATAATGGCCGGTCGCATGTCCTTGGCGTCACCGACGGCTTCACCGTTACTGAAGGTAGTGGTAATAATGCCGCGGCCGAGCGGCGTGGCGGCGACGATGGCGACCCCGAGTTCACGGCAGGTCTGGAGGAGGTCGGTACCTTCGGAACCTTCGATATCGCGTTGGAAGATAGAGTAGTCGACTTGGACGGCGGCTACCGGGGCGATTTTACAAGCACGGCGCAGGGTATTGCTGGATATAGCGGAAAGGCCGATATGCTTAATTTTGCCTTGGCTAAAACCAACACGTTAATAATTATCCCAAACTCTACCAGTTAAGGACAACTTACGCTTTAAGTTCGGCCAACGCACGCATGGTCTCCTCGATAGGCGTCTCGGGATTGGCGTTATGGACATAGTCTAAATATGTTAACCGGTACTATGGCTCGGAAGGGAAACGGCCCTAACGGTATGGGAGAAAAGGAAACGTACACAGGTCGATATAGCTAACACCCAGGGTCTTCAAACTTTCCGCGCAAGCAATCTTGCAGTATGCAGCTGTACTATCCACGTCATACGTCGGACTCCCTTTGACGAAACCAAACTTTGTCGCGAGGAAGATCTGATTGCGCTTTCCGGTGCGTTTGAACCACTTGTTTAGGAGCTCCTCATTGTCACCGTAAAGGCTGTGTCAAAATAGGAGTTGTAAGCGAAGCCTAGACGATATCGCAATAAAGTGTTTAGGCAGAAAGGCTTACTCAGACGTATCCCAGAAGGTTGCGCCCAGCTCCACGGCGCGGTCGAGGAGGGCAAAGCGTTCTTCGTCGCTGGGGATAGACCCGTAGGGAGCATAGGACATGCCCATGAGTCCGAAGCCTAGGGCGGGGACTTCTGGTCCATTCTTGCCCAACGTGCGGAGCTTAGCAGGCATGTTAATACAATGGTGGAATGTGAATTCGAGGGGTTAAACGCCTGCCGTTGTAGAATAAATCGGTGGAATAGGTTAATAGAAACAGTAACACGGGTTGGAGAGGAGTCTGGAGGCTGTCCGTGAGACTATATTTATGACTGCAGAGAATGTGCCTCGTGCGGTTACGTGTTGCGCTGGGGGCCAAAACTGAACGCAAG
>QJNY01000822.1:0-22644 GCA_004155945.1 Monosporascus sp. mg162
TTAAGGTTTACCGTTAAGGTTTGCCTTTAAGGTTTGCCTTTAAGGTTTATTTTTAAGGTTTACCGTTAAGGTTTATCCTTAAGGTTTACCGCGCAAAGCTTAACATCTCCTGAATCATATTGTCTGTAAGGACCCTGCCGAACCGTAGAGCTAGCGGGCATAAGGTTCATCAGGGTCGAAGCTTATCGGCAACTACGTATCAGTCGGCTTCAAAGTGAGGCTTTATGGGACTGAGATATTAATCTATCCTAACAGTGAAAACCATTGATCAGTTATCGTGTTCGAAGATACTGGGTATAGTATCTATCGTGCAAATTACATCGTGTAATGATTTTCTGTGTATTTGGCTCAGCCTGGAAAATAAGGCTTGAACCCATTCGACCTTGCATTTAGCTTTCGATTAATCAAAAAACTAAAAGTTAACCAAATGCAAAACCATTAAATATATAATATAATAATTAACAGATAATATAACTAATTAACGTGGACGTTGCCCTATTAACGACGAAGCTACGAGACGTAAATATACATAATTATTGACTGCAAAAAGTAATAAAAAAGAACTTAATCAGGGTAAATTATACGCTTACGGGCGATATATTGGCTAATGGATTAATCAAAGCGCTATTACGAAAAGCTTTTAAGCACTTTAAAAAGCAACTAGGATTAATAGATATTATAAAAACCCTGGACCGACGGAAAAAAGCTTTAAGGAAGATTTTAAACGAAGAATTAGCTAATTAGGAAAATTTAATTGCCAAAGGAAAGGTAAAATGGAATACTGCGGCTCTAGGAAGTAATAAAATGTGACGGTCAACGCCGTGACTGCGTCGAGGCGTTAAGGGAGTGTGTCAGCTAACAGGGGTACGCTAGCACCCATATCCGATAAGATTCCCTCTGATCGGAGCATATATGTTCCGTGGCTAGACTACTTCAAAGATCAGTACGCGTTGCCAGAATGCACGCGACTAGCCAATTAACAGAACACAACTGATGTCCACTATATCTGACACCTTCCACCTACAGGGAAGCTGGCAGCTGTCAACTTATTTAGGAAAAATAAAATATAGCCCCAATAGGATGGCTCTTTTTTTTGCACCTCCACTGTAAGACCCACATCGGAGATGCGTCTTACAGCCTCCGACCGTCTATCAACCAAGCCAAGCCCTCTGGCCATAACACTTTCGTTTAAGGTTAATTAAGCGTAGTTTATTATACTTCCGCAATTATTTAATATATCTTAATTAATCCTTATTCGATTTTAATTATCTCAAAAAATTTACTGTTGCTTATTCTTACGACTTTATTTCATAAAGTTACTGCAGAGTGCAGAAGTCGCAAAATCGCCATTTAAGGTGTGATTTTGAAGGTGGACCGGATTAATTTGGCCCCTCACTGTATATTAACTTGTCAAACACAAGCGTGTATTCAGTATTGAAGTCAGAACTGGTGTTGTTGTATTGTTTTTGGAGTCCTTGGACCGTGTCGGTCGAGGCTTATACTTGTGGATGTGGCTAGTGTAGTCTCCACTCTAAGCCATAGGTAATCTCCGTGGCGTTCTATCTTAGAACCTCTGATATCAACAGTTATCCAACACACCCCCCCAGGAGCTGCTTTCTCGATAGCAGGCCCTGGATACAGAAGATTAATTAATCAAAGTTATCCTCGAATCCTTGCAAGTCCTCATCAGATAATTCCCAAACTCGGCGTTCTTATATCTTTTTTTTAATATCCGTTAACCCTAGTTATCGATTATACTATCCGAAGGATGCAGCAAAAAGGACCTTTATTAACCCATCTGCAATTATATCGTTCGTAAAAGTGTATATTATTTCGATCTTTTCTCGAATTGCTTTTTGTTGTAACCAGTAATTATAAATATCTATATGCCTTAACTTTGTTTGAAGCTGGATAATATTTGTATAGATAAATTTAATAGTTTGCTTATTGTTATATTGGATACTAATAGTCGAAGTATTAAATCGAATTCCGAGCTCCTTAACTAATTGTAATACGTACATAACCTTTTTTGCGGCTTATGTAAGTATTAACAATTCCGCTTTTATTATAAAAGTAGTTATTATATTTTGCTTACTGGCACGCCATCTGATGGTACCGCCGAACAAACGCATGACATAAGTTTAAAAGCTTTTTCGGTCGATCGAATTGTCGGTAAAGGAGGCGTCGCTAGCTATCTTAAAGGTATCTGTTCCGCCGTACTTTAAGGAATAATATTTCGTCTCGAAAGGTATCGAATAAGTCGGTTTGCTTCTATAAAGTGTTCCGGGCTTGGATTTATGTTAAATTTCGTTAGTCTGGAGGTTGCAAAAGTTATATCCGGACGAATAATTACTGCGGCGTATAGTATTAAGCCGATCTTTTTCTGGTACATTTTAATAAAGTAATCGGTTGCAACTTTTTAACTGGAAAATAGTTTTTATTTTTGATGGGAATATCGGTTCGTCCGGAACTTATTCTCCTTTCGACTATTCTGGTTAGCCTATTAATATATAACGACTATAACAGCTATATCCGACGTTTCGATCGGTTTCGAATAACTTCAATTCTTAGGAATTATTAAAATTCGTTTTTTTTAATAAGTTGATACCTAATTTTAAGCTGGTTGATTGCGGCGTTAGCAGCTTTTTCGCATTCTTTTCTGTAAGCGATAACAATATCATCGACATAAAAAAAATACGAAGATATTATTTCGCGCGAAGCAGTACAGCTCGTAAAGGATAAGGGTAAAACCTAATTAAGTAAGTATTTTCGATAGCTTTTTTTGTTAAAGCAAGGAAGATCTTTTCAATCCGTATAAGGCTTTAAGTAAATGCAAAATAGTTCCCGGTTTCCGGTATCCTTGTGGCATTTTTATGTAAAATTCCTTATCGAGCCTTATATTAACAAAAGCATTAACTGCGTCGTATTGTATTAACTTTAGGTCGAATTATATAGTTATAGTAATAAAGGTTCGGAAAGAATTTCTAACAAAAGTGGAAGCATAAGTATTTTCGTATTTTCTATAAACCTATTAATTATTTCGTACTATTAAACGTATTTTACATTTTAAAAAGTTGCTATATTTGTCGAACCTATAAACGTATACTTATATATAATTAAACAGCTGTTTCCCATTAGCCTTTTTGCGGTCGCATTTTGTTTACGAACTTATTTGTTTATAATTATTTAAATAGGTTTTTTTTGCTTTCCGAAACTTATTCCTGATAAAGTAATTTCGTAATTCCTTATAGGTTTTAAAAGAGAGCGGAAGATATTTTCGATAAATCTTCCTTTCTGTTTATAATAAGCGCTTAATTTAATTATATTCGAAAGTATTAATTTAAACTTTTATCTTTGTACCATTAAAGTAACGATGTGGACGGTTTATTATCCGGGCAGTTTATATTTTATTTATTTGTTTTCCGCGTCTTAACCTTATTACCGAATTTAAACGCCCTGTATTAAACGTAACCTTTTAGCTCGAAATGCGGTATATAACTCCGGAATTAAGGATTTTATCAATACCTTCGCGTTTTTTAAGGACGGCGTTTATAGCTGCTTTTTCCTTTAAAACCGCGGTAGTTCGAATAGTAGTAATTAATAAGGTAACAGGACGCGACGGAATAGAATCGGACGTCGGATAAAGAGCGAAATAAGTATTCGTATAAAGTTAATTAGGCTTATATAAATTAGATTTCTTAGAAGTTTTTTCTGCTTGGTTCGAATTTATTACGTTTTCGCTTTCAACGACGTTATTTAAGCTTACCTATAATAATTATATTATTTCTTCGTTTTCCTTGTAAACCGCAAGTTCAAATTCGAGACGCAAACTTTTTATGTATTCAATTTTATTAAGTAAATAACGTAATTTGTTTTCGGTTATCTTAAAAAAGTCGTTCTTAAATTCGTTTAAGTTGCCGTTAAAAGTAACTTTTTTCATCGAAGATAACGTTACGAATCGTTATTACCTTATTCGTTAAAGGATTTTATATACGGTAGATATTTGATAATTAATACCTTATAAGGTAATTAATTTAAGCTTTTAAATCGAGCTTTCATTTTTTATTTTGCTTACGTTATGCGCTTTTTGCTAAGGTATAAGCTTTATATTTATAAATTCGAAAATAACTTAAATAAGGTTTTCGGTCAGTAATTATCGTTTTTTTCTTATATATCTAATAAATATAAAAGCGTTTATATAACGTTAGTTAGTTAAATATGTATTTCAGGGTCCGGTTATATAAGTAAACTATAATGCGGTAAATCTTTCCTTATAAAAAATACAGCAACTTTGCCCCTTTTCGTATATAAATCGATTTTATTTTAATTATACCCCCCGAACGTTCGGCGCCTCCGTTTTGTATTTACGTATCAGGTATCGAAAGTTCGATTCGCATATTCTTTTTTAAATATAAGTAATTTCGAATTTGATACTTTTTACCGTACAGCTCCTTATCGCATTTTATAACTTCTGCCTTATAGTTATAACTTTCAAAGACTGCAAATACCTAATTTAGGGTTGTTATAATTATTTCGGCTATTTTATCGCTAAGATATTAATCCTATATACAGCTTAAAAAACGATCAGTTACAAATATAACGCTATTAATACGGTCGCCATTTTTTTTCCAGGTCTTGAAAATTAATAGCTAATCGTATTCCTGGTTTTACGGATAAGCTTTTGCGAGCTTTACGGTTTAGGCGTTTTGCCTTTCCGTATCCGCATACGTTACATTTAACGGTAGTAATCTCGTCTTCCTTATAGCATCTTTGGTTAAGGTTTTTAATCTTTACCTCCCAAATATAGCTTACGAAATAATTAAAAGCTTCTAAACTTAAATAAGCGAACCTTAAGTGCTATCGTCGAATATTAGCTATATTCGGAGGCCTTTTTATTTATAAGTTGAATTTCTTTCGTCGGATAAAAAACGTTTTTCGAATTAACTATAAAAGCAAGTATTCAATTATTATTTAATCGTACTTTGCGGTTAATGTTGCAATAACGTACCATACCACCGAGTCGGCCGGTTTTCTTAATCTTGCAACTTTCCAACTTTAATCATTAATTGTTCAACAACAACAACATAGAACGTTTTACGAAAAAAGCTAGGATGAACTTAGCCATTTAGGCTAAAAGACGAAACTAAAAGTTAAGCTTTAAAAAGCTTTATTATATATATGACGTTCCCGAATCTATTTTGAAGGACAGATCCAACGGCATACGCGCCTGAACCGATACTGCCTCCAATTCGTTGAAATTAACGCCGACCGAAGAAAAATCGATTGTTAACCGAATCCTCGACCTAGATACGCGAGCGTTTCCTGTCCGGCTTTAGTACGTTGAAGATATGTCCAATTTGTTGCTTGCCTAACGCGTTGCAGATCGCGTCGGAGTTAACTGGGCGTCGAGATTTGTTAAACGGCAAAAAAAACTCCAGACGCGTTTAAATCGGAAGATCGATTATTAACGGGTCTTATCTGAAAATCCAGAATCATTTCGCAAATAGTTTGAGCTTGTTCGGGTTATAATCGCGAAGTACGGCATCGCAGAAAAGGATATTTACAACTTCGACGCGATTAGATTTTTAATAAAGCTTTTCATAATAACGCGTATGGTAATTACTAATGCCGAAAAACGTGGAAAACCTAAATAAACGTAATAAGGGAATAAAGAATAGGTTATAGTTATCCAGGCTGTTAATTTCCAAAGTTAGGCTATGTCGTTATTTGTTATCATAGCGGGGAAAATTTATCTTAGGTTTTAGTACCGCGATAATTTACTGCCAGTAACCGATTAAAAGATCGCATCAAGTAATAATAGCTGGACAACAAATAAATTAGGTTTCGAATAGATCCAGTATTTTGATAAGCATATTCGGACGCGTACGAAAGGTTCTAAACGTCTTCTTATTTTCGACGGCCACGAAAGCCATTATTTGATAAAATTCGAAGAATATTACGCCAATAACAACATTATTACGCTTTGTATGCCCGTGCATTTTTCGTATCGGTTTTAACCTCTTGATGTATCTTGTTTTTTTATTTTGAAATGCGCTTATTTGCGTTACATCGAAGACTTAATGCGACGTTATTATACCTATATTGCCAAAGAAGATTTTCTCGCCGGCTTCTACGACGCGTTCCAAGCTGCCATGACGTCCGATAACATTAAATCTGGATTTGCGAAAGCTGGTTTTATTTTATTTAATCCTAATAACGTTTTTTCCGAATTAGAGGGTTTTCCAGTTATGCCTACGCCGACCGTCTCTCCGTCCGTCTCTCCGTTAACCTTTGCCAGTTCCATTCGTTCTCCGCCCGCGAAAACCCTTAGGAATATTAAAGAAGTAACGCGGTAATTACGTTATTTGCAAAAGAAGATTAGAAATTAATAAGGTGGCTGATTAATTAAAATAATTAAATCGGTTTATTTTTTAACCAAAAGTTATTTATTAGTTCTATACGAAAATGTTTTACTTCGGGAAGAAGTTGCCTAATTACGCGAAACGAACCATATTTTAAACAAACGTCGTAAAATCAAAAACAAACGTTTTTAAAAAGGAGGAATACTTACTATATAAAAGGGATAAGTTTTTTTGGCTTAAAAAGAAGGGGGTGATGAAAAAATGCAGCTAATAGCTGCTGGAGGTAATTGTCGTAAGAGGGTTAAGACTAAGGAACGGAAGTGTGGCGTCTGCGGCAAGCCTAGGCATAATGCGCGTACTTGTGTAGAAGTTGTAGATACGTCTAGCGAAGAAGAATCTGTCAGATATAGGGGACATCAGTTGTGTTGTATTCGATAACTAGCTGCCGACGCTCTAAAACGCGCACTCCTCTTTTTATGGAGTCTAGTTACGGAACCTATATGTTCCGATCAAAGGGAGCCTTTCTGTAAATAGAGTACTAGCGCACCCCCTGCTAGCTGATACACCCCCTTAACGCCTTAACGCAGTTACGGCGTTAATTACTTTACTTCTTAACCTTTTAAAGCCGCAGCTTTCTATTCCACCTCTCTTCCGGCGATTATATCCTCCTAATCGGCCAATTCCTCCTTTGAAATCACTCGCAGGTTGTTTCTCTGCCGATCCAGGGCTTCCGTAATATCCATTAATCCTAGCTGCTTTTTGAAATGCTTAAGGGGTTCGTATATTAGGGCCTTGGTTAGTTTATTAGCCAGCATATCGCCCGTAAGTATATAATCCACTTTGATTATATCCTTTTTTACGGCTTCTTGCAACCAGTAGTTATGTATATCCATATACCGCAGTTTCGTTTGTAATAGAGCGATATCAGCGTTGATAAACCGTATAATCTGTTAATTGTCGTACCATATATTTAACGGTCCAGCATCCAGGGTAATTCGAAGCTTTTTGATTAATCGAAAACTAAAAAAAGCCTTTTTTACAATTTACGTAAAAGATAACAATTCCGCTTTTATTGTAAAAGTAATTACTGTATTTTGCTTATTCGCTTACTATTTTATTACTTTTTTAAATAACTTTATAACATAAACTTAAAAACTTTTTCGATCGATCGTATTATCTATAAAAGAAATATCGCTTTAGGTATTTAACAAATCCTTATTTCCGAATTGCAACATTAACGTTTTAATCCCGATTAGGTATAATATAACTCGATCGGCCGCTTTATAATATATATTATTAAGGTTTAAATTAAATCGGGCGAATCGGGATACCGCAAAGGTTATATTAGGTCGCGTATTAACTGTTACGTATAAGATGAAACCGATTTTCCTTTGGTATTTATTAACGGAACTTAAATAAGTTAAATTAGGATTCGGTAATAGCTCGACGTTCGTTATTAGCGTATTTGGGAAGTTATTTAAACTTTTTTTTGGGATTAAGTTAGCCAGTTTATTTATAAAATTTGATTAAAAAAGCCAAATTTTTCTTTTAGTTTTGTTTTTGATTATTTCGATACCGAAAAACCATTGTAGGTCCTTACCTTTTGTAAAAGTATACCGTTTTCGTATTTGTTGGATTAACTGATCGACGAAATCTTAATCTTTCTTGCGGTATACTGTAATAATATCGTCCATAAAGAAAAAGATAAATACCTTTTAACGAATAAAGCAACAAAGTTCGTAAAAAACGGAGCGAAGTCCTAATTTTGTAAGTATCCTAATAAAATCTTTTTGCTATAATAACGGCGATTTCCTTAATTTATATAATGCTTTCTTAATTAGGAAAATCTTATTACGTTACGGGTAACCTGGGGGCGTTTTTATGTATATTTTGTAGGGTAGGTTGGCGTTAACGAAGGCGTTTATAACGTTATATTGCTTAAGCTTTAGGTTAAACTTAGCCGCGATAGCGATTAAAGCTCGAAACGACCTTTTAGCTAATATAGATACGTATATATTGTTACAAACGTTTTTAAGTTATTAATCGTCCCGTACGACGAAACGTACTTTGTATTTTTGCAACTAGTTATATTTATTAAACTTGTAAACGTATACCTACATACATTTTAATACCTATTTCCCTTTAACAAAAAACTAATTAACGGCTTTCTAGGATTACATTTCCTTATAGCTTTGCAAGTAAGTTTTTTCGGCTTTACGAAACATTTTCCTTAGCAGGTATGTATTTAGCTTTTTATGGCTTCGCGGCGACGGCCGTAAATTGCGCTTATGTACCCGGTTTAATAATTTAAATGCTTTTTTGTATGCCAAGGTATTATTACTTTTCCAATTACGGTAACGCGTATTTCGGGTAATAAGCCTTCCTAAATATTTGCAGCTTACCGGCCGATTATCGTACGTATTAACAGAAAAGGTTAAACGTTTTGCATTAAAAGTAACTTTTTATACCTTATATTCGTTTCGGATAATACTTTCTTGGTACCGAATATATAAGGGGCTTACGCCTGTTATCCGTAAGGTACCTTCGCCTTTTACCGTTACTTTAGGTTGAATAAAGTAAAAAGAGCTTAAGGTTACCTTTATTCCTTCCGTCGGCTTAATGATCGTAGCAGTTATTAGGGTAAACGTTAACGGAGGCGATAGACCAGGGGACAAAAATGGTTCGAATATAACGGTCGTATAAGGGTAATTAGTTCCTTGGAGATAAGTTTATTCGTTATTTTATACGCATTTTACGTTAGTACCTTTTTAGAGCTATTCCTTTTGCTTAGCCGGTAACTAAATTGTTTCGCTTAAATTTTCTTTTTCTTTTTGTATAAAAGCTAAATAATTATTTGCCTAATTAAGTGTTTTTACTTATCGGAGTAACTTTTAAAGCTTTTTTTCTGTAATATGCAAAAGGTTATCTTTTAAGTTTTTGATATTACCTAAAAAGGTAGCCTTTTCGTTAAACTGTACGTTTCGAATGGTAATGACCTTATTAATTAATGGGTTCCAGATCTCGTAGATATTCGTAAATCGGTAGCCGACGAGGTAGCCAATTTATACTTTAGGATTTAGCTTTTAATGTTTCTGCTTTTTTTTTATGGCGGTAGCTGTTATAGCATAGGTTATATAGCCATATATTCGCAGGTGGGCTTGCTAAGGCTTCCGATTAAGCATTGTAACGCCGTTTCTGTACGCCAGGTAAATGTAGTAAACCTCGTATAAGCTTTGCTAAAAAATGCGTATTTGGAGGTACGGTTATATAGATATACTGCAGTTTTAAAAATATATACGATTAAAAACGAAGGTAACTTAACGCTATTTCGTATTGCAGTTGCTTTTTTCTTAATTACATCCTTCAAACGTTTTGCATCCCAGTTCTAGGCCTGGGTATGCGGTATTAAAAGCTTAAGTTTAATATTGAAAAAAGGCGACTGGAGCATATTTCGAAATTGATGATTTTTTAAGATTTTGTTATCGCATTCGAACATCTGTAGAAAAACCTTGTCCTGATTTTTGAGGATTTTTAGGAAATGCCGAAACGTTGCGATCAGTATATCTTGCTTTCGATTTTTAAGGTAAATATCTTAGATAAAACCTAAGTATCTGTCGGTAGCAAACATAACGTATTTATATCCTTTAAGTTTTTTTTCGAAGTTTGTAAAGTCGATGGCGATTTTCTGTCCTAATCGGAAAACTTCCTCCTTCGGTTTGCGGCATATTAACTTTTTGGCTTTCGCCTTTTTATATGCTTGGCATTTGATTGTTATAGGACCCTTTAGGCGGACTCTTTTTACATAAAACTGCAATTAGGTAATTATTTCGGGTTTTAGATATTTTAATTTTAGATGTTAAATCGTACCGTTACCGATTCGTAATGGTTTCGCTATATAAAAGTTAACGTTCCGTTTGTAAGCTGTTAAGGTTGCATAAGTAGCTGTTGCGTTAATATCTTTAATAACGAACTAATTAAACTTATTTATTAACGTAATAACCACTTAATCGTACTTATTTCGAATAAAGTTATTGGTTTTTTCGTTATTTTACCAGTACCCCTTTTTCCGGAGTTGCCGGAAAGACATTAGGTTATATGCGAAGCTTTCGTAATAGGCCACGTCGTACAAACGTAACGTTTTCGTATTATTAAAGCTTCGAAATATTACATTAACTTTTCTGTACCCCTTAATCGGTACGAAGCTGTTGCCTGCGTATATCCCGTCGCTTTATACGGTTAGCTTAAAATTTAAAAACCTGCTAATAAGGTTAAAGATATGGATTATAAACCTTAAATCCAAAATTAATAAATTTCTTAAAAGGTAAAACGCGACGTTTGTCGTATTACGCTGATTAAAAATTAAAAAGTACGCCAGAATTTGCCTTACTTCCTATAAAAGTTAATCGGTTTTTTGAATAATTAACTTGTCCATAAACTTTAATAAGCATTTAATTTTTTCTTTGAAAAACTAATCGGAAGTAATCCGATATTAAACGTATGCAAGTATTCTATCGTTAAATCGGAACCCTTTTAAGGTTTTGCCAGGAAATGCATAAAAACATTAGAGTAAAGTATAGTAAATGCCTAAACAAGCCTAATAACAAATACCTTGCGCGTCGGATTTCTGTCGTTTTCTTTTGCTTCCGCTTCGGTTTATTTGAAAACCTCTACGACCGCCACGTTTCGACTTACGTTCTTAAGCCTTTTTTCGCGGTAAAAGGTTTATATTTTTAATTTTTTCCTAATCAGGATCGCCTTAATTAAAAGGTTTTACGGAAATCCTTTAAAAGGTTAAAAACGTTACCTTAATATTTCGTAATGTAAATAAAAAATAAGTTAACGTCTAATAATTTAAAAGGTTAGCAACTACCTTTTAATAATTAATCGTACTATTATCGATTTCGGCTTTTTTTATTATCTAGAAAGTAATCGTCCAGTTTTCCATAATTAAAGCCAAAGCTATATACAAATTGTTAACCTATATGGTCGCTATCTTCGTTTCTGGAACGCCATAGCATTATCCCTAAGCTATTATTTCCTACCACTTTACGATCCATTCGTTTAATTTTTTCGCTAACTTCGAAGCTTACTTTAACCTTTCGCGGTATTTTCGTTAACTATTATTTATAAGTCTGCTATCGTATACCTTACCGGATTCAGCTAAATTAACGTACCATTCCCTTAAGCTTTTTCCTAAAAGGAAATTCGTTTCTTTAATCGCTGGAAATACCAATTTCAGGATTTATTTTATAAAGTTGTTAATCTTTTTGCAGAAGTTTTCGTACTTCCGATTTTCATAAGTATATACCGCGAAATCTTAGGTATAAACTTATCTGCCTTCTATCGTTATCTTAAGCAAACTTATTAAGTAACCCGTATAATCGATTTTTTCGGCTTATATAATTCCTTCGGAAAAAGAACTAGCTGCTTACGTCGTTACTTAACGAAATCGTCTTTTCGGATAGGAAGTTATATCGGGTTTCGTAAGTTCGACAGGCTATGCGTTATTTTGATCGGGGTCGATATAACGCTAAATACCAAACGCGTACGCTTTTAATTAAAATTCGCCTTTAAAGCGATCTCAGTTTTTAAGTCTCTTATAAATAACGGAGGACGTCGACGGTACGGTTGCTATTATGGAAAATGGGGTATATAAGTAATCGCTATTAATATTCGGCCTATATCGTTTTAGCAACAGCTGACCAATT
This sequence comes from Monosporascus sp. mg162, assembly GCA_004155945.1. NCBI lineage: Eukaryota > Fungi > Ascomycota > Sordariomycetes > Xylariales > Monosporascus > Monosporascus sp. mg162. The sequence continues at coordinate 12,071 of QJNY01000822.1, forward strand.
GATAATAACGTGATTTAAGCGAATAAAACTCTTAATTGTCAGATATAAGAGATATCAGTTATGTTGTATTCGATAACTAGCTGCCGACGCTCTAAAACGCGCACTCTTCTTTTTATAGAGTCTAGTCACGGAACCTATATGTTCCGATCAAAAGGAGCCTTTCCGTAAATGGGGTGCTAGCGCACCCCCTGCTAGCTGACAGAATCCGATTGATTTTAATTAATGCGATGTGTTATTATTGAGTTATTTGAATTTGTGGTTGCGAGGTGCCAAAAAACGGCCGACTCGGTGGTGTGGTACGTTAATCGAATTATTTTTCCGTCGTAAATAATTATTAGTTCTCTTATAGTTTTACTAAAAGCTTTACTTTTTTAATAAACGTAATAATACCAGGTTACATATAAATCCTTTACAATACGTTACATCATATAAACGTATTAATCGAAAGCTATTTAAGCTATCGAAACGGATATTTACTTCTCTGTATCCGAAGATAAAGATAAGTATATTTCCAGTATATACATTATTACCTGGAAGTACTGATTTAAATTTTAAAAATCTGCTAATTTGGTTAAAGATATATAAGGTAATCCCTAAATCGAAAATGAAAAAGTTTTTCAAAAAATAAATAACGTGCCACATAAGCGAACGCAACACACAAGCGAGCACAACACTTTTTTAGCTATTCCAACAACACATCTTCAATTGCCCATATCTTAACAACCACAATATAAAGCGCCTTACAAAAAAAGCGAAAATAAACCTAGCCATTTAGGCTATAAAAAAAACCCGAAACTTAGTTACAGAAAGCTTAGTTCTATCTATGAAGTATTATCTTCTACCTTGGCATACCGTTCTACCGGTAGACGCGCCCGAGCCGATATTGCCCCCAATTCGCGGAGATTGACGAAGACCGAAGAAAAATCGATTGTCGACCGAATCCTTAACCTAGATACGCGAGCATTTCCTGTCCGACTTTAATACGTTAAAGATATGGCCAATATATTGCTAGCCCAACGCGTTACAGAACGGGTTAGAATTAACTAGGCGTCGAACTTTGTTAAACGGCAAAAAAAGCTTTAGATACGTTTAAATCGGAAAATCGATTATTAACGGGTCCTATCCGAAAATCCAGAATTATTTCGTAAATGGTTCGAGCTTATTCGGGCTACAATCGCGAAGTACAGTATTGCAGAAAAGGATATTTATAACTTCGACGAAATTAAATTCTTGATAAAGTTTTTTATGGTAACGGGCATAGTAATTACCAATGCCGAAAAACGTGAAAAATTTAGATAAGCGTAATAAGGTAATAGAAAATAAGTTATAATTATCCAAAATGTTAATTTGTAAGGTTGGTCTATACCGCCATTTATTATTAGGAAGGGAAAAAATTATCTTAAATCCTGGTACCGCGATAACCCATTACCAGTAACCGATTAAAAAATCGCATTAAGTAATAATAGTTAAATAATAAATAAATTAGGTTTCGAATAAATCCAGTATTTTAATAAACATACTTAAACGCGTACGAAAGGTTCGAAATGTTTCCTTATTTTCGACAGCTACGAAAGTTATTATTCGTTGGAATTCGAAAAATACTGCGCCAACAACAATATTATTACGCTTTACATACCCGCGCATTTTTCGTATCGGCTTTAACCTTTTAATATATTTTGTTTTTCTATTTTAAAACGTACTTATTCGCAGTATATCGAAAACCTAATACGACCCCATTATACCTATATTGCCAAAGAAGATTTTTTTCGCCGGCTTTTACGACGCGTTTCAAGCTGCCATAAGGTCTAATAATATCAAATCTGGATTTGCAAAAGCTGGTTTTGTTCTATTCGACGCTAATAACGTTCTTTCCGAATTGGAAGTTTTTCCAGTTGTACTTACGCCGACCGTCTTCCCGTTAACCTCCGCCGGTTCCATTCGTTTCCCGCCTGCGAAAACCATTAAAAATGTTAAGGAAGTAACGAAATAAGAACGTTATTTGCAAAAAAAGATTGGAATTTAATAAGGTAGCTCGTTAAAACAAAAAAAAATTAATTCGGTTAATTTCTTAACCAAAAGTAACCTATTACTTTTGTACGAAAATGTTCTTCTTCGGGAAAAAGTTGCCCAATTGTGCGAAATAAATTATATCTTAAGCAAACGTTGCAGGACCAAAAACAAACGTCTTCAAAAAGAAGGAATACTTATTATACAAAAGGGACAAGCTTTTCTGGCCTAAAACAAAGGGGGTAGTGAAAAAATACAGCTAATAGCAGCTGGAAGGGCTCGTTGTAAAAGGGTTAAAACCAAGGAACGGAAATGTAACGTTTGCGGCAAGCCCGGGCATAATGCGCGTACTTATAACGAAGTTGTAAATACGTTTAACGAAGAAGAATTTGATTGATTTTAATCAATACGATATATTGTTGTTAAGTTATTTGAATTTGTTGTTGCAAGGTGCCAAAAAGTGTTGCGTTCGCTTGTGTGTTACGCTCGCTTGTGTAGCACGTTAACCGTTTTAAACGTTACGTAAAATATCAAAAATACGGCCTTAATAATACCTATCCGTCGTCCTAATTAATCGGACTTTTTAGGTAATACCTTAAAATTTAATTTCTTAATTTTTTCTGCTAAGCCTACTACCGTATTAATACGTTCTTTAACCAGTTATATCGAAATTTTATTCGGTTCTTAATTTTCAAGTACTTTATTTTTGAAAATAAACCAGCAAGTTAATAATTCGTAAAAACCTAGGTATATTAAGTAGGTAAATCCGGTAATGTTTTCGTCGGTAATAACGCTCTTCCACTTTAATTCCGTTGGCTTACTGCCTTAACCTCGACCTTGACCTTTGCCTAATCCTCGGGCTTTTTTTGTAAAGGTATTTATTAATTAATTCAGTAATTTATTATTTTTTCATGGATTATTATTTGCTTCGAAATTTAAATTATTTATATTTCCGTAAGTAATTACGAACGCATTTCGAATAACTTTCGGACGAATTCCTTTAAATTATGAGGAAGAATAATCTTTAAATTACGCTGCTATTTCGCAATATTTTAAAATGTCAAAGTTAATTTATTTCCGATAAATTATTTTAAAACTTATAATCTAATTATTAAGGATGTTATTAAAAGCTTTTTCCAAATCGTTTGCTATATTTTATATATTATTAGCTTTTTTAATACCTTTATTTTATACGTTCGATATAACTATTTCCTACTATATTACCTATATTCCGAAATCTTTTAAAACTTAATAAGTAACTTAATAGCTGTTCGGTATCTTTTTTTCGCTTCCGGCTTTAATTTTTTTTTTAATAAATAATGCCGGCTTCCTTTAAATCGTTATATTATTCGGTTAAGATTTTTATTAACTTACAAATCGTAAATCGATAAATAAGGAATACCAAAAATAAAACCTAATTCGTTAATTTCTTAATATTTTTCCGGTAATCTTTATATTCTTTATTTTCGTATACGTATATAACCTGAATCGTATTATAATTAAATTTACCCTTTGTAATTATTTTTATTACGGAACGAAATTTTCCGCTAATTTCCACTTATTTAACGGAGCTTGATACGACGGTTATACTATCGGTCGTAATCTCGGTCGAGCTATTTCGAGTAATTTACGGAATAGCTTTTTTCGAGTAATTCTTAAAAGCTGGCTTCGTCGGTGAAATAGGCTATGGTAATTTTTAATTCGAGTCGATATAATCCTATAAATTTAAAGCTATTACTTTAATTTAAAATTCGTTATCCTACTACTTTTAATGTTCCGGAGCTAAATAAATCGTCTTTTCTTCAGTAGTTTTAGTTATTATATCTAAAGGTCGCTTGCCGTTATAATCGCGATATCGGTATCAAATAAGACTAAGACTTTTAATTGTCAAACACAAGCGTATATTCAGTATTAGGGTCAGAACTTGTCAGCTAGCAGGGGGTGCGCTAGCACCCCATATACGGAAAGGCTCTCTCTGATCGGAACATATAGGTTCCGTGACTAGACTCCATAAAATAAGAAGTGCGTGCTCTAGAACGCCTGCAGCTAATCATCCAATACAACACAACTGATGTTCCCTATATCTGACAATTAAAAGTCTCATTCGCTTAATTCGTGTTATCTATTAATTGATCAGCTGTAACTAAGATGATATAGGTTATACATCAGTAGCAATTATCTATACGCTTTATTAACCATAATGGCGACCGTACCGTCGACGTCCGCAGTTATCTATACCGGTCCTAAGGATTAGGACAAATTCAAGGACGAATTCAAAATTAAAGCCAAAAGATGTAACCTATAGGACTATATTAATCCTAATCAAAACGTTCCATGGCCTGTTAAACCTACAGTACCCGTTATTACCTCCTATCCAAAAAAAACTAATTCGCTAAATAACAACGCAAACAATTAATACTTTTTCCGAAGGAACTATATAAGCCCAAAAAGTCAATTTTATAAACCGTTTAATAAATACCTTCGAAATAACGACCGAAAGTAAATAAGTTTATAATCAAAATTTTGCGACTTATATTTACTTAAACCGAAAATATAAAACCTTTCGAAAAGATTTTAATAAATTTATAAAATGGATTTTTAATAACGTTTTCCTATCGATTAAACAAACTTACTTAAGCCCAGATAATGACCTTAAAAGTTAATACGCCAAATTGTAACAATTAAAAAAGGTTTACGACAGCCGATTACTTATAAATACCAAACGCGAATACGAAAAGCGATTAAAGCAAACTCCAAAAGCAGTTAAAAGATTTAATAAATAAATAACGAAGTGGTAAAAAATTATAGCTTAAAGCTAACGTTACGGGGTTCTCGAAATAATTATGCCAGTTATTTGGACGAATTAATTATAGGCAGCAGTAACGCCGATTATACCTAATTAATCGAATTTATTTATGTTTCTTAAGTAAAATAATATCTATAAAAAAACCATTAATTACCTGGAAAATAAAGCTAATTTTTTAAATTACTGGACTATAAAGAATTTATAACAGTTAGCAAAAAACGTTAAAACAACGTTCCTGATTTTTTATAAAATTTTAGCAAACTTTTTCGATTAGGACGATCCTAATTAAAAAGAAACCAAAGATATTAATAATTAACAACGTAATAAAACTTTTAGCAAAAAGCCGAAACGAAATAATCGTAAAAATTTTTAAGCAAGCCGAAATAGTAGTAACAATAAGCGGAAACGTTAAAAGTTAAACGTATAAAGGATTCGGTATAAAGCATACCTAAACTTTGAACATACGTTACCTTAATATTATTACGCGTTCCTTAATAAAGTTTTAACAAAGTTTAAGCCTAATAAGAAAGTTTTAATATTAATCCAGAACCGGATTATTTCCGATTAATCCTTAAAAAAAAAAGATTAACCGTTTGTCGAAAATTATAGAAAAACTAATTACTTAAAAGATAAATTAATTCTTAAAGAAAATAAAACGAATACTGGCGTACTTTTTAATTTTTAATTAACGTAATACGATAAACGTTGCGTTTTACCCCTTAAAAAATTCGGCTATTTTGAACTTAGGGTTTACTAGATACGTCTTTAATTTAATTAACAGGTTTTTAAATTATAAAACGACGATTTAAGGCGACGGTATGTACGTAAAAAATAGTTTCGTCCCGATTAAAGGATATAAAAAAGTAAATATACTGTTTCAAAGCCTTAAAGGCCTTAAAACGTTACGTGTTTATAACGTGGCCCATTACGAAAATTTCGTATATAATCTAATATTTTTCCGGTAGCTCCAAAAGAAAGGGTATTAATAAAACAACTGGGGAATTAATAACTTTATTTGAAATAAGTATAATTAAGTAATTATTACGTTAATAAACAAATTTAATTAGTTCGTTATCGAAGATATTAACGTAACAGTTACCTATATAACCTTTATAACTTACAAACGAAACGTTAACTTATATACAGCGAAACCTTTACGAATCGGTAACGGTACGATATAGTACCTAAAATTAAGATATTTAAGTCCCGAAGTAATCGCTTAGTTGCAATTTTATATAAAAGGAGTCCGCTTAAAAGGTTTTATAATAATCAAATGCTAAGTATATGGCAAGGCGAAAGCTAAAAGGTAAATACGCCGCACGCCGAAAAAGGGAATTTCCTGATTAAGATAACGAATCGCCATCGATTTTACGGATTTCGAAAAGGATTTTAAAGGTTATAAATACGTTATGTTTACGATCGACAGGTATTTAAGATATATTTAGGATATTTACTTAAAAAATCGAAAGAAAAATATATTAATTACAGCGTTCCGATATTTCCTAAAGGTTTTAAAGAATCAGGATAAGTTCTTTTTATAAATATTCGAAGGTGATAACGAAATCTTAAAAAATTACCAGCTTCGAAATATGCTTTAATTACCTCCTATTAATATTAAATTTAAGCTTTTAATACCGCATACTTAAGCCCAAAACAGGGATATAAAGCGTTTAAAAGGTATAATTAAAAAAAAACCATTACGATATGAAATAACGGTAAATTATTTTCGTTTCTAATCGTATATATCTTTAAAGCGGTAATATATCTATATAACCGTACCTTTAAATTCGTATTTTTTTGGCAAAACTTATACAAAATTTATTACATTTATTTAACGTATAAGGACGTCGTTATAATATTTGATCGGAAGCCTTAATAGGCTTACTTACAAGTATATAGCTATATAGCTTATGTTATAACAACTGCCGTTATGAAAAAAGAATAAAAATTTCAAAAATTGAACCTTAGGACATGGATTGGATTTTTCGTCGGTTACCGATTTACGAATATCTACGAGATCTAGAACTTACTAATTAATAAGGTTATTACTATTCGAAACGTACTGTTTAACGAAAAAATTACCTTTTTAAGTAATATTAAAAACTTAAAAAACGATTTTTTGTACGTTATAAAAAAAGCTATAAAAACTATTGCAATAAGGAGAATTACCTAATTAAAATTTAAATTACCTAAATATATAAACATAAAAAAAACGAAAATTTAAACGAAATAATTTAATTACCGGTTGGACAAAAAAGGTAATTTCAAAGTAGCATAAACGTACGAAACGTACAAAATGGGAAAAAATAACCCTATTCGTATAAAATTAATTACTTTTATACAACCGTTATATTTGAATTATTTCCATTTTTTGGCTTATTGCTTTTATCAACGTTTGCTTTAATAATTATTACGATTAATACGCCAGCGGAAGTAATAAAAGTAACCCTAAGTTCCTATCGTTTTGTTTAATTTAAAGTAACGGTAAAAAACGAAAATACGTTACGGGTTATAAACGTAAGCTTCTCGTACGTTCCGCGTCGAAAAAATAATTATCGGTACGATTACAAAATATAAAAAGCTACGTTTAATGCAAAACGATTAACTTATTTTATTAGTACGATCGATAATCGGCCGGTAAACTACTGAAATTTAAAGAAAATAATTACCCGAAATACGCGTTACTTTAATCGAAAAAGCTTCGATACAAAAATATAAAGAATTCCTAAATCGCGAAACCGGATACATAAACGCAATTTACCGTTACCGCCGTAAGGCCATAAAAAGCTAAATATATACCCGTTAAGAGAATTATTTCGTAAAGCCGAAAAGGTTTAACGTTCCACACAAGTAAGCGGGACACACAAATAAACGGGACACTTTTTGGTATTCCGCAACAACAAATTCAAATAACTCAACAACAATATATCGCATTGATTCAAATCAATCGGATTCTTTTTCGCTAGACGTATCTAGAACTTTTACACAAGTACGCGCATTATGTCCAGGCTTGCCGCAAACGCCACACTTCCGTTTCTTGGTCTTAACCCTCTTACAACGACCCCCTCCAGTTGCTGTTAGCTGCATTTTTTTACCACCCTTTTCTTTTTAAGCCAGAAAAGCTTGTCCCTTCTGTATAGTTAGTATTCCTCCTTTTTAAAAACGTTTGTTTTTGGTCCTGCGACGTTTATTTAAGATGTGGTTCGTTTTGCGCAATTAGGCAGCTTTTTCCCGAAGAAAAACATTTTCGTACAGAATTAATAAATAACTTTTGGTTAAAAGATAAACCGATTTAGCTATTTTAATTAACGAGCTATCCTGTTAATTTTTAATCTTTTTTTGTAAATAACGTAATTGCTGCGTTATTTCCTTAATATTCTTAGGGGTTTTCGCGGGCGGGGAACGAATAGAACCGGCGGAGGTTAACGGGAAGACGGTCGGCGTAGGCATAACTAGAGGAACCTTTAGTTCGGAAAGAACGTTATTAGGATTAAATAGAGCAAGATCAGCTTTAGCAAATTTAGATTTGATATTATCGGACGTTATGGCAGCTTGGAACGCGTCGTATAAGCCGGCGAGAAAATCTTCTTTGGCAATATGGATATAATGGCGTCGCATTAGGTCTTCGATGTAACGCGAATAAGCGCGTTTCAAAATAGAAAAACAAGATACATTAAAAGGTTAAAGCCGATGCGAAAAATACGTAGGTATATAAAGCGTAATAATATTGTTGTTAGCGCAGTATTTTCGAATTTTATCGAATGGTAGCTTTTATGGCCGTCGAGGATAAGGAAACGTTTCGAACTTTTCGTACGTATCCGAGTATGCTTGTTAAAATGCTGGATTTATTCGAGATTTAATTTATTTGTTATCCAATTATTATTACTTAATGCGATTTTCTAATCGGCTGCTAGCAATAGGTTGTTACGGTATTAAAACTTAAGATAATTTTTTCCCGTTATGATAACAAATAACGGCATAACCTAACTTTAGGAATTAACAACTTAGATAATTATAACCCATTTTTTATTCCGTGGTTACGTTTGTTTAAATTTTCCACGTTTTTCGGTACTGGTAATTACTATGCCCGTTGCTATAAGAAGTTTTATCAAAAATCCAGTTTAGTCGAAGTTGTAAATATCCTTTTTTACGATGCCGTATTTCGCAATTATAGCTCGAACAAATTCGAACTATTTGCGAAATGTTTTTGGATTTTCGCATAAGATCCGTTAATAATCGATCTTTCGATTTAAACGCGTTTGGAATTTTTTTTGCCGTTTAACAAAGTTCGACGCCCAGTTAACTTTAACGCGTTCTGTAATGCGTTAAGCTAGCAGTATATTAGCTATATCTTTAACGTACTAAAGCCGGATAGGAAACGCTTACGTATTTAGGTTAAGGACTCGATCGACAATCGATTTTTTTTCGGTCGGCGTTAATTTCTGCAAGGGAAAGGTAATATCGGCTCGGACGCGTTTATCGTTGAATTACGCTTCTAAGGTAGTATGTAGTACTTCATAAATAAAACTAAGCTTTTTATAACTAAGTTTCGGGTTTCGTTTTTTAGCCTGAATAGCTAGGTTCATTCTCGCTTCTTTTGTAAGGCGCTCCATATGTGGTTGTTGAGAAATGGGCAATTGAAGATGTGTTGTTGGAATGGCTGAAAAAGTGTCCCGCTCATTTGTGTGTCCCGCTCACTTGTGTAGGACGTTCCTTATAAAGTTACAAAAAGATATAATCTTAAAAAGTTATTAATTAATTTACTGTTAAAAGGAAATAAGTTTTAAGGTACATATAAATATATATTTACAAATTCGATAAGCATAGTTAATTATAAAAATACAAAGTACGTTTTGTCGTACGAAACAATTAACAGTTAAAAAACGTTTATAATAATATATACGTATTTATTTTAACTAAAAAGTTATTTAAAATTTTGATCGTTATTACGGCTAAATTCGATTTAAAGCTTAAGTAATATAACGCGGTAAACGTTTTCGTTAACGCTAATTTACCTTATAAAATATACATAAAAATACCTTTAAGATATCCGTATCGTAACAAGACTTTTTTAATTAGGAAAGCATTATATAGATTAAGGAAATTACTTTTGCTTTAATAAAAGAAATTTATTAAAACGTTTAAAAATTTGGGACTTAACCCCGTTCCTTATAAATTTTATTATTTTATTCGTTAAAGGGTGCTTATTTTTTTATTTCTTTTTGTAAACGATATCGTTACGGCGTACCGTAGGAAAAATTAAAACCTCGTCGATCAATTAATTCAACAAATAAGGAAGCGATATACCCTTATAGGGGGCGAGGACTTATAATGGTTTTTAGGGATCGAAATAATTAGAAATAAAGTAAAAAAAAAAAAATTTGGCTTTTTTAATTTAATTTTATAAACAAACTGGTTAATTTAATTTTAAAAAAAAGTTTAAATAATTTTCTTAATACGTTAATAATAAACGTTAAGTTACTGCCGATTCCTAATTTAGCTTATTTAAGGTTTGTTAATAAATATCAAAAGAAAATCGGTTCTATTTTTTACGTAGCAGTTAATACGCGACCCGATATAGCTTTTGCAATATTCCGATTTGCCCGATTTAACCTAAACCTTAGCGACGTATATTATAAAGCTGCCGATCGGGTTATATTATACCTAATCGGGACCAAAATATTAACGCTGTAGTTCGAAAATAAAAATTCGTTAAATATTTAAAGCAAGGTTTTTTTTTTTTTTTTTTTTTTTTTTTTCG
>QJNY01000823.1:0-22468 GCA_004155945.1 Monosporascus sp. mg162
TAAATAAATAAATAAATAAATAAATAAATAAATAAATAAATAAATAAATAAATAAATAAATAAATAAATAAATAAATAAATAAATAAATAAATAAATAAAACGTACTTGTTTTCCGGTTATCTTCGTTTTTTTCGTTATAAGCAATTGGAGGGTGTTTTATTGCATAATGACGAGAAAAATTCGAAGCTTGAAATCGTTTAACATTAACTGTGGATTTAAAATTGCAACTAAAAGGAATTAATTTATTATCAGCGTTATAATTCATCTAAAGAGAACTAAATAAAAAAAATAACTTACGTCGTACAAGGAATAATTATTTTTCGAGGTTTATTGTTTTCGATGGGTAATAATGTATGAGTAAATAATCCATTTTTAAAAATATAAATGGATGATTCGTTATCAAGACCTAGTTTAAAATTAGGATTATTTTCTTCGTATGTTTTTTCAATATCAGAAATTTCCGAATGAGTTATATTATTAGAAATAAAGGAATCGTTTTCAGAAAAATCCGAAGAAGCCATGGTAATATAAGTGACAGTTAATAAGTTAACTAATAATAAAATTGTTTGATTTAAAGATAACTGTATCGATAATCTCAAGCAAGTGGTAACCATTATAAAAATAATAAAAGCATGATAAAGTATAAGTGTTTTTATAAAACTTATAAGCTTAATAATGTTTTCGGATTTAATAATTAAGGGATTTAAAAATACTTACTTGGTTATTTGAAATTTGTAATAAGAATGATTTATAATCAATTTAATGCCGTAATTCCTGATTTATAATGCAATTAATTAGTTAAATTTTGATTTGTAATGCAGTTAATTAGGTAATTTTTTGATTTGTAATGCAGTTAATTAGGTAAATTTTGGTTTATAATGTTTATTGCGTAATTCATTACGTAAATTTTGATTTATAATGTGCTTTATTATATCAGCTTTGATTTGTAATAAGGTAAATAGCGTTATTTTTGATTTATAAGAAAACTAATTACTTTAGGTTTGATTTATAATATATTTTATTACGTTATTAATTACGTATATTTTAATTACTAAAATAGTTAATTACGAAAAGGTTGATTTATTATATTAATAATAAGATTATACATTAATAGACAAACAAAAAAATATATAAGCAGTAACAAATTCTTTTCGCAAAATTTTGTTCCTTTTTTTATTATCCTATTATAATACAGTTAATTGGCATTCTTAATGGTTGCTATTAAGAGGTTAATTTGAAAAGTTTATAAGCTTTATAAGTTAATAACTTAATATATAACCGAAAGAATTGTACGTGAATTACGTTATTATAATCAGTTTATCGTTAATATTATATTAAGTTTTTTACCGTCGTTTTTTAACCCTTACGGAATGTACTGTTATTTAATTAGCCGGTTATTTCTTTATTAATTTCGATTCGATATTATTATATTTACATTATATATATTTAATTTATACGACGTTAAAATCGGCATAAAAATTAATTGCAATCGGATTAACCTTTTTTCGAAATTTAGTATCTTTTTAACCTGTTAATTTTTTTTTTAAAAACTAACATTTCGGTAACGATTTATATATGTAATATTAATGTATACCAAATAAAAGGTAAGTTCTTTTATATTTTGTATTAATAAATAATAATAACCTTTAAAGGAATATTAAGACGAAAAAGAAAAGAATGAATTTAAATTAAAATATTGTAAAAGCTATTAAAAAAGTAAGTTTTTTCCTTTTTATAAAATAAAAACGGTTTTAATAATTTAAATATAAAGTAAAACCGATAACGATTAAACCCGAAAATACGATTTAAAAAGATAAAAAAGGATGTTAACAGGAAATCCTAAGGGGAAAACAGAAGGATATTAAAGGGCTAATAAAATAACGAATACAAACTTAATTAAATAACTTAATTTTTTTAAAAGTTTTAATAACATATTTTATAATATCTTTTAAAGATATTAAATTAGTTATTTAAAGCAACTGATATTATAAATATACGGTTTATAAATAATATATATATATATACTGTAGTCATTAGTCATTTTGTAGTTAGTCAGTAACTAATGTAGTTAGTCTGTAGTCAGCTAACTGACTAACTAATGTAGTTTTAGTCAGGGGACTGACTAACTAATGTAGTCTTAGTCAGGGCACTGACTAACTAATGACTACAAGGTGTAGTCTGTAGTCTGACTATTAGTCACTAAACCACAACCCTGGCACGCATTATATCAAGGCTTGTTGCGGACGCCATATTGCCATTTCTTCCGCTAAACCTGCCTACGACCGACTACCTCCTAATGCGCCTACGCCAGTATTAGCCCCATTTCGTACGACCCAAAGCCGACCGACTAGATAACTATTTTCGACTTAATCCTTAACCCAAATACACAATCATTTCTGATCCGGCTTTAATACTTTGAAGATATGCGTCGGAGAACGTGTTATAGGACGCGTTGGGAGCGCGTTAGAGGGCTTGTTGGGGGTCCGTACGGGGCGTTTCGCGGGGCGGATAGCACGACGTATCGGGCTTGATTTCGCAACAACTTGATCCTTACGGAATTATATGATTAGAACAAAGGTTTCCCAGAAGGAGGAATACTTAGTTTATAGGATAAACGAGTTCTTCTGGCGGGCAGAAAGGTTGTAGCAAAGAATTGCTGCCAACAATTGCTGAAGATAACCGGTTGCATTTTGGCTAGGAGGAAGGAATGGCAATATGGCGTCCGCAACAAAGCCTTGATATAATGCGTGCACTTGTTGGGAAGCTGTAGATACACTTAGCAAAAAAGCATTCGATTGATTTGAATTGATTTGAGGTGTTGTGGTTGAGTTATTTGGGTGTATTGTTGGGAAGTGCCAAAAAGTGTCTCGCTCGCCCGTGTGGCACGTTAAGGTAATAATCGAATTTTCGGAGGTTTTGACCCGGTTGTTACAGGTTTCCTTTAGGTTATTTATTAATTTAGCTTTTAGGTTTTCCGATAATCGAATATGTGATTTCGTCCATACTTTAAACGCCTTTTACTTTTTTATTAAATGTATACGTTTTTTACTAATTCCGAATTTAGTTCGTATGTTAAAAAGCTATTTGTAATTTTATTCCATTTTATTTTGTACAAATAGGATTTAGCTTAATTTTCTCGGGATTTGGATTACGAACATTGGAAAATTACCTTGTACTCCTTACTCCAGGATTTAAATTTACTATAGTAAAACCGGAAAGATAATTTATTATGTTCGAATTAAATATGCTTTCCTAAATCCATATTTAATTTCGACTTCGAATCGTGTAACGTTTGTTTATAACTTAAGGTAAATATATTCCAGTTATTTTTCAAGTTAAATAAATTGCTTAAGTTATAAGATAAAAGGTTATTATTTTACGAATAAATCGTCGATTCTTCTTTAAGGCCTTTAATAGACGGGCCATTTCTTTCGTTAGCGCGGCTAATTTAAAGCGCTTATATCGATGTTGCTTAATTTCTTTTATCATAACGTTTTTTTTGCTTTTACGCCCGATTGCTGAATATCGTAAGATTTTGATTATTAAAAGGTATATGCTAAGTTTTTAAGTAAGGGTCCGTAAACGTATTAACCGAGCTTCGTTAATGTTCCCGGCTGCTTTCGCCAGGGTTTGTATAATAGCTTTCCGAAAAGCTTCAAGTAAAAGATTCGGTTATTGTTTTATTAAAAGGTATAATTATAAAGGTATTAAATGGTATATTTATTATAATCAAGGTTATAAATAACTTTAAGATAAAAGAATTTAAATTATTACAGTAGGGCTTAAGTCAGGTATAACCAATTTATTCCTATGGGGTAGAGTTAAGATAAAACAGATTTTTGTCCCTTTATAAGAATAGATAGGGGCTTAGGGCCCTTATATGGAATAAAGGCGGTGAGGAATTAAAGTAGGAAGGGTAGGTTACGTAAGGTATGCCAGCCCCAGGCTGCTAGGCCTGCTGTAACAGTACGTTACGGTACCGCGCTTACGTAGGTCGCCTTATCTGCAACTATTACCACATTTACACTTACTTTACCGGTAAATACCGCTATTACGGTGCGTCGTTTACGTTCCGGTATCGCTTGTTAATTTTCGTATAAGCTCCGGTAATATATGTTACGATTACTGTTATGACCAGAGGGACTTGGCATGAAAAGAGACGGTCGGAGGATATGGGAGATATCCCCGATGTAGATCCTAGGTCACGTGACTGGCTTAAAGGTTTTAAAGCGTTTGGCACTTTGAACCCTTTGAGCTAGTGGGGGCCGGCTTAAAGGGCTTAACGAGCTTAAGGGTTTAAGCCGCTTAAGTACCTTGAGCCAAGATTAGTATATATACGCTTATTATTTCCTATAGCCTAATTTCTTAAAGGGTACGCTTTAAATTGGTTTAAGCTTACGTTACGCGATTACCTGGAGAATGCGGAAAACGATTAAAAAACGGCTACCGAAAAAATTTTCGAAAGTTACGTTAATTTCGAACAAAAACTTAAGAACAATTTCGATAACCCGGACGTAAAACGAAAGGCTATATAGAACCTTTATTAGCTTAAACAGAAGGGACCAGTTTTTAAGTATGCCGTCGAATTTAGGGACTTTATATCCAAGGCAGGATGGGTCGACGATGAAGACAATACTTTAATCGAAATCTTTTATAAAGGATTAAAGGACGATATTAAAAACGAAATTATCAAAATCGAACGACTTAACGCATTCGATAAATATATTGCTAAAGTTATAAAAATCGATAACCGACAATTTAAACGATAACAAAAACGACGTAAACAGTTTACCTTACGGTTTAAATTCTAAGAATTAATTAAAATCGAAGGCGCTTTACGCTTTTTACTTTTTACGGAACGTAACTAGGGCTTATGACTAATAACTACAGACTACAATATCAACCTTGTAACCTCCCTTTCCGGTTTTTTGTTACTCCTCCTCCTTTGATTCGTGGATTTCTTTATATTGCATTTTTAAAGCCTGTATATCTTTAATTCTCCAGCTTTTTAATAATGTTAACTGTTTAACCCTTTCTGGTTGTATCGATTTCTGTTTTTAGTAATAATATTACTAGAAATGGAGAAAACCCTTTTAATTCAAGCTGAAGTTGCGGCAATAACTAAATATCTTCTAGCCACAATAACTAATATAGGAAAACGAAGTCGATTAGTTTTCTATTATAATAAAATGTCTGTTTATTTAAAGTTAGTTATATTATATATCGCTTTGTAACTAAATAAACCTTCATACTTACGCCTTTTAGATACATATTTACTTCTTCGTAGAACTGCGTTTGGGATTGTATTAATATATCGTCGCTGGGGTTATCTTCGGATTCATTAAAAGATAAATTCGCTAAATTGCCTTCTTTTTCTATTTAAATTCCTCATAAAAATTGGTTTATAAGTCCCGTTTAATACATATACTTTAATTAACTTCCCGGTTATATTCTTCCCGAAATAAAGTAATAACCTCTTCCCATATAGTGGAATAATGATTTCATAATCAGGAAGCTTAGAAATGGGTGGTTTAATAAATATGGTTTAAAATAATCCCAAATAAATATGGTCTATATTTTTTTAGCGTATCGGTATTAAGCTTGTTCGGAAAGTATTTGTGTATTTTTATAGAACCGTTATTTATAGCTGTAAGTAAGCCTCGAATAATCGGAGCTTATAATAAATTAAAAAACAAACATTTTGATTTTATAACGTAATGAAACTTACTATTAAGTGTCCATAGCTTAACTAATCGCGACATTTTCGTTTTAAAGCAGTAAGGTTTTTCCAAATTTAGTAAATAAATAAGAACCCGAATAATTAGTAATTAATAAGCAATTAACGATTTATAATAAAGTTATGACGTTTATAACATACCCTACCGCAACGTAATATAAGCTTCAACTTGTAAATAAAGTGTCGGTTTAACGAAAATTTCGAATATACGTAATAACTTCTGTAGGTTCTCCCAGTCTAGGTTACTCGGATATATTTTTGTAAATTCGTTATATTGCATATTTAGGTAAATATAATTTAAAAGTCCTTTTAATTAAAGGAATACTTTAATCATTTTATAGGTTGAGTTCCATCTAGTGGCGTTGTCTGAAACTAATTAATAAATATATATTTATATATATAACACAGCGATTATTTCTGATATAATTTACCTAAAGGGATAACGCTTTTCCCGTAATTTTCAGCCAAAAATCCTTCGTTTTTTGCCGTTTTTATTCCTTCAAGGAAATCTCGGCGAATATCAATTATATATTTCGTTAACAATTGTAATTCGTCGAACCCTGTTAATCAAGTCTAGTTTAATTTACCTTTCAATGAGAATAAAGTTAAATAAATAAACTTACTTTTCTGGTTTTCAAATTTTCTGCAAAATCTTTCGTTATTTGGCCACCAGGAATTTGAATATTTATATAATTCGAAAGAAAATCGTTAATTTCGGGACTTGATATATATTCTTTTGTATATCATTTACGATAATATTAATAATATGCGCGGTATAGCGCCTATCATTAAGAAATTCTTTTCCGTATTGGTATCAATAAAGGTTTTGAAATCGATCGACAAAATCGTTGTTATTTCTGGCGTTATCTCGGGTAATACTAGATGTATAATTAACGTTAATTTTAGCATTTTACAGAACTATCCATAAAAAAGACCGGATAATATTATCCATTGTAATAATAGGAGAATCTTTCTGCTGGCTAAAGGAACTTGTTTGTCCTATATAGCAAGTATTCCTCTTTCTGGGAAACGTTTGCTTTAATCATTTAATTGCGTAGGTATCGAGTTGTTCAAAGATCAATACCGACACGTCCTGCAACGCGTGTTACGACGCGCTCTACAACACGCCCTACGACACGTCCTAGAATACCCTAATACGCCCCGCAATCAGTCCCGCAACGCGCTTTCAAATCCGCCCTCCAACGCGTTTCCCGACGTATATACCGCTAACGTATTGCATCCGGATGGGAGGGCTTGCATATTTGGATTGGGTATTGGATGGATAATAGGTTTCCTGTCGGTCGGCTTTTATTCGGACGAGATAAAGGTAATATTGGCTCAAACGGGTTATAGGTTAGTCGGTTGCATACAGGTTAGCAGAAAGGAATGGCAATATAACGTCCGCAACAAGCCTTGATATAATGCGTGCACATGTCCAGATGTTGTAGATAGGGACGGCGAAAAATAATACCATTGATTGGAATCAATTTGACGTGTTGTGGTTGAGTTATTTGGATTGATTGTTGCGAGGTGTGCCAAAAGTGTCCAGCTCACATGTCTGTCCAGCTCACTTGTCTGTCCAGCTCACTTGTCTGACGTTAAACGAAATTATAACGCCCATAAATGGAGTATTGGAATTCCAAGTCCAGATGTCGAATATAAACGAAAACTTTCCTAAAGTATTTTATTAGTAAATAATACGGGTATTACATTATTGGTTCCGTATATTCAGAGTTGTGATTTATTGACTAATAGTCAGACTACAGACTACACCTTGTAGTTATTAGTTAGTCAGTTAACTGACTACAGACTAACTAAATTAGTCGGTGACTAACTACAAAATGAGTAATGACTACAGCATATATTAACGTTATTTTTATTTCAAGCTTATAACCATTCTTTAAGCTGTTATAAATAACTTACAACTACGGTTACAACGTTTATTACAAAATAAATTATCAAAATTTGTTAAAGCAGTTTCAGAAAAGGCATAAAACAAACAACAGTATATAAATCGAAAATAACGAAATAACGAAATAACGAAATAACGAAATAACGAAATAACGAAATAACGAAATAACGAAATAACGAAATAACGGAATGACAGAATGACAGAATGACAGAATGACAGAATGACAGAATGACAGAATGACAGAATGACAGAATGACAGAATGACAGAATAACAAAATACCAAAATACCAGAATACTGAAGTAAGGAAAGAGAATTAAGAATATTAAGGATATTAAGGATATTAAGAATATTAGGGATATTAAGATCTTTAACTTAGATAAGACAAATATTACAAATATAAATTAGCAAATAACTTAAAATAATGAAATTATTATTTCTTGGATGCTAAATAGTATCAGCTTAAGTTTATTTATAAAAAAAAAAAAATAACTCCATTACGTTTTAGAAATTGATATATATATATTCGTTTACTTGTTGAAAAAGTCAGTAAATTAATATTTACTCTATATGCATTGCTGTTGTTTTAAAAAAAAAAAATACACTACGTATAAAAATTTAACTTTGAAAAAAATTGAAAATTACCAAAAAAGAAAAAAAAAAGGTTTTTAGTCATTAATCATTTGTAGTGACTAACTAAGACTAACTACATTAGTCTGTAGTTAGTCAGTAACCTGACTAAAACTACATTAGTTAGTCAGTAAGGTGACTAAAACTACAGTAGTCAGTTAGTCACTAAAAAATGACTAATGACTACAGACTACAATCACAACCCTGATAAAGCTTATAAGTTAGCGAATAACTTTGCTAACATACCTGGAAATCCGGTTTAGATATAATAAAACGTTTGATTGAAAAATACTAAGCAGAGTTTTTAAATTGCAAAATGTAGATTTAAAAAAGGAAAGTGCTATTATATAGATATATAAAACCGGCGTATGATTAGGAATTTTAAATTATAAGTCTTTATTAGCCAAATTTGAGTAATTAAAAACAGATTATAAGTTTGTTTTCTAGTACAAAATTAAACATATCTTGCTTAATAAACCACATAAAATGAATATACAAATTTTAACGCGCTTTTAAATATTTTATAATATTTCGAATCTGTTAATATCAGTAACTGTAGTTTTTAGTTTTTTTGTAGCTACTAACTAACTACGTGTAGTTTGTAGTTAGTTAGTGGCCTGACTAAAACCACATTAGTTAGTTAGTAACTACAAAAAAAACTAAAAACTACAAACTACAATCACAACCCTGGGGTAAGGTTAAGAATAGATGTTCGTTAATATATTAGGTTCTGTAATTTGCGAACGTTATTAAGATTATATAAAAGTTTCAAATCGCGAATCTTATTTAAAAGTTTCTCGATACGGCGGATTGATGGTTTAGAAAATATGGACGAATTTGATACCGCCAAAATCCTACAACGTTAATTAAAGATTTGGTTTAGCCTATCGATATTTGCTTGGATCTTTGGATCGACAGGCTTCTTGGTATTAGGATCTGAAAGTTTTGTTACTTGGACCGGACTTTTTTTAATGGACGATCTTTTTATAGTACGGATAAAATTACCTGGGTTTGTAATTTTGCGAAAAGTTTGGGGGTTACGTGGATTTGGTAATTAATAAGAACTTATGATAATATTAATCAGTGTAATAAAGGCAGTTGTATATGTTTGAGTGTGCATTGGGCTAAAATAGATATAGTTTGGAGGGAAACGTTGGAATGGTGTTGCAGAAAAGTTGCAAAAGAAGTGTGGGTGCGAAAACGAGTGCATATACTTAATCAAGGAAAGCGACGACGACGGCACCTTTCCACATAACTTGATAATAATTTCTGGGATTTCCTCGGGGTATACGTTTTATCTGCAACAATTCGGTATATTAGCCCTGGATGTATTTGATTAGTTGGACGTATAAGTTAATGGCAAACTTTGGCGAATTTCTGCATTTATACAATAATTACACCTTAATACTTGTAAAATATTTATATTATATTAATATACCTAGATATATATATATACTATATATTATTCCGAGTTATTATTACTATCCTTAAGTTATTTAATACCCTATTTAAGTATATCAATTGATATATTCCCAGTTATTATGTTGTCGTCCAAAAAGCGTATTATATAAAGCAAGGGCAAAACCTTTACAAAGTTAAATACTTCGAATTTTGGAAAGCTCGTATAATTAGTTAATGTATTTATATATGAAAACGATAATATGGCATAATTCCTTAGCAAGATACATAATAACAGTTTTACTTTTAATCCTGTAAGAAAAGTTATGCTTTAAATTCGTTTTATTGGGCCATTTTTATATATTTAAGAGATATAAACGGTTAACCTTTACAATGAGTTATTACTTTACTAGCATATTGGTTAACGGAATATTGGAATAATTTAGTAGCTGCAAATTTATGGCGAACTTTTATAATAGTTTAAGATAAAATTTACGTACGTTTCGAAAATCTTACTGCTTTTAACTTAATAATAGGCTAAAACGTACCTTTAAAAATCTTAGTTGTTAATTTAAAAGTTAAACGGGTAATTGCATATAGCATGCTTAATCCGATTTTTAGTAAGTCCGAAAAGGCGATTATTATTTATAACTTAAAATATATATAATCTATCGCCTAAATTAAAATTCCGATAGATATTGGTTTGACGGGATACTGGACCGGTATATTGTACGTCCGATTAAAACGTTTTGAATTAATATTCGAATATTTGCGGATTATGGATTGCTTATATTTTTTATCTTATTACCTGTAACCTTGCAAAATGTGAATATAGAATTATAACCGATAAGATAAGATTTGGCGAATATCGAATAAAATATGATATTACCGACATAATTAAAGGATATTTAGGCTTAAAACTAAAAAGGAAAGACGTTAAAAGAACTATAAAAAATAGCTTGGAAATCTTCCGTTTTTGTTAAATAAAAAAGCTAACGATAAGCCAAATTCTGATTAATTTGCCCGATTATATTATGGTAAACGACGTTAACCAAAGTAACGCCTTAATCAGTTTCCTTAATTGTTAATACGACTATTTCTGATATTAATACCTTTTTTTATCAATTTAAACTAACTTATCGAAATTTAAAATTATTTATCTTAATTTAATATTTACGAAATTATTATTCGAAATGAAGTATAAGCTTTAACCGAAAATTGGTAATTAACGAATAATAATAATAGCATAAGGTTAATATATTGCGCCGTATAAATAGGTAAGGAATATATTCGAAAATATAAGGTAAAGATTTGAACCATATTTCCTATAAGTATAAGTAGGCTACAAGGTTTTGATTAATACGGAAAAACCAAAGGATAGGGATTAAAAAGAGCAAAAAAGGGCCAAGCAGCGGGAGGATTTGGCCAGACGTCGAGGACGAAGTTCTAAGTTAAGGATAATAAAGGATAAGCCGCGTAAGCGCTAACCAGATTAATTAATAGGTTTTATATATGGTTTATAGCGTTAGGAGTTTGTTACGTTATGTTTCCATTTTTGTTTTTTAAAATGGATTAGGAACAATTTTATTCCGAGAAAAAAGGCTTGAAACGGTGCAGGGTGCCGGGCCAAGAGCATGGCTTGGCTGATCAATTAGTTATCCCCACATATGTATTTCTAGGAGCACTTCTCGCCGGGCGCAACCCCGGAGACATGTTTATTACCTCTCGCATTCATATTTTACTTTACAGTATGGTTCAACACCGACATACAGTTTTGCGTTTGCCTTCATTACCGCTTTACTCGGCTCTTCTATTGTGACACCGTCTTCAAAAATGCTCTGATCAGGGCTGAGTCTCCCCGTCCCAATTTAATAGATACCGCAAATTTTGGTGCCCGTAACCAGGGTTGATAATGTAGTCTGTAGTCATTAGTCATTTTTTAGTGACTAACTGACTACTATAGTTTTAGTCACCTTACTGACTAACTAATGTAATTTTAGTCAGGCCACTGACTAACTACAGACTAATGTAGTTAATCTTAGTTAGTTACTACAAATAACTAATAACTAAAGGTTTTTTGAAAAGTTTTCCATTTTTTCAAAGTTAAATTTCCAGCCGTTTTGGTTTTTCTAAAAAAAAAAAACTCCAGCTTATATAGGGTTATTTTTACTTTATCAATACATTTAGCGCTGTTTTATAATTTTAATTAACTTCGGGTTTATTTTCAAATAAACGGTTATTTAGTTATAACGTTAATAAATTCGCATTTTTGTAGTAATTACTTATATAGCTTTTACGTTTATTATATGCGATTTAGCTTTTTTCTTCTTTCTTAATTTAATTTTACCTTTTTAAAAAAGTTTAAAACATTTTTTATAAGTTATTAACTTATATTATACTTTTTAACAAGATTTCGTATAAAAAATGTACCACATATAAAGCACAAATATATTTTTCATTATTTAACTTTTATTTATAAAACCAGTTAATATTTACAGAAAATTTAAAGAAAAAATAAAAAAACGAAAAAAGTAAATAAAAGCTTTTTTAAAAAAAAGGTAAACTTTTTTTTAAACAAAAGCAATACGATATTACTAATTTAAATATATAGCAAAGTCGGAAGCGAATAAATATAAAAACACGATGTAAAAGGATAAATAAGGGGTATTAACTGGAAATCCAAAGGGGAAAACAAAGGGATATTAAACGGTTAATACAAATACAAATATAAAGGTTTCGATATAATTATATTTCATTTTAAGGCCTATTCATAATTTATTATACATTTTCCCATAAAAGGCGTAATTTTAAGTTATTTTAAAATTCAATATAAATATAAGCAAAAGAAAAGTATATATAGGCTATAGTCATTAGTCATTTTGTAGTTAGTTACTAACTAATATAGTTAATCTGTAATCAGGTAAATAACTAACTAATATAGTTTTAATCAGCTTACTGACTAATTAATGTAGTCTTAGTCACTTAACTGACTAACTAATGACTACAAGGTGTAGTCTGTAGTCTGACTATTAGTCACTAATTATCAACCCTGCCCGTAACGCAGAATCTGGAGAAAATAGGTTAAGTTACGCCGAGATGGAAACAGCTATGTTAAAATTGAGGACGAGGTTTACCTCGATGGTAATGGCGAAGATATTAACTAATAGGACGAAAAGATAAAAGCAGCTAGTTATATTTTAGTAAATGAATTCGTAAAAAAGGACGATAATTCGTATTTCGCCCGAAACGTTATCTTTGCCGAAAATATAACTAATTCTTATCACGATATTTTTTCTGCAAGTGAATAAAATAAAATAAGATAACGATATTCAGGGCGGCCGAAATATTTATATCCTGCCATTACGGCCAAATATTCGAAAACAAATTGACGTTTTTCGTTTATAATATACTTTAACGATATTAACATATTATGATTATTAAAATATACTACAAAGCTTTTAAAATATAAGTAGTAAACGACGATATGGAAGCCTTCATATCAGACGAAATTTATAATACGAGAATTGCTAAACTTCTTAACCGTACGAACCAATTTAATAAAATCTTGAAGTATATTTATTACTTCATACAGGTATACCTAAGGATAACTTGAAATTAATAAACGTTTATTTTAATACGGATTATATTAATAATTTAGCAAGTAAAAGTTAGCTGCAGAAATTCGCCTTTAACGCGAAAATATTTAGGGGTTAAAGTATTAAGGTTTAAAAATTGGAGAATTTTATTAAACTTTCGGAAATAGCTATATTTACTTTTAAAATTACAGGTAGCATTGGTAATAGGTTTAAAACCGTATTATTCGAAATTAAAGCATAATTAATACAAGTTTTTAAACCTAATATGCTTTTAAATACAAAATTCCTGGTTAATTATGGCATTATATTAAGTTGCCTTAATAAGATATTATCTGTTATATTTTATAAAAATATTTAAGTACCTATAAAAGTTATACAAAAACCGAAACCCGTTAGGAAACAGGTTTTAACCGTTACGAATACGGTTATTCCGCCCCATTTAATAATAACGGTACCCATCTTTTATACGGATTTCTTTAAGCTTAACGAACAAAGTTCCGAAAAGAGTTACTTTTTTGTCACTAAATACGAAAGTATTATTAATGCTATTACTGCGGCCAAGGTATTAAAGACGATTCATTTCTTAAATTATACGTACGAATTTATACAGCTGCAAAAAAAAACTGGGCTTAACAAAATTAAAAATATAAGGAAAGTTACTTTTTTACGACGTGGAAAAAGGCATTTTTCGTAGAGCCAGCCGTTGCGTTAAATACGAAAAAAAAAAAAACAACGTTAAGCGAACAGAAACCAAAACTAAAGATTTTTAGCTTCTACAAGAATTCGAAATCACAGATAAAATTATGTACGTTATATATTCCGCGGAAGCGACTGGTAAAGATATTTAAAACGCAATACGCGGTAATAAAATAAAATTCGGAAAAACGGCCTTATCGCTTAAAGCAAAACGCCCCGATAATATGCCGAAAATAATTACCGAAAAAAAAAGGTTTATACACAAAATACGGAATTAACTTCAACGTAACGTTTTAAAAACCTATTAAAGGCCAAAAAGGGTTAATAAGCGAAAGGTATCGTACATATACCAAAAAAAAGATAAGATACGTATCAACCTCGGCGAAGGATAGCAAAACCATATTGCATTAACGCTTTTATATATATTAAGGACAGGGCTGTGATTAAGTAACTTAAGTCCAATTCCACCCCCGGACTTATAACTTATAAGTTAATCCGAGGCCGAAATTGGACTTGGTAAGTTAATTCCAAGTCCGCTTACGTAATAAGTTAGTTAGTAACTTAAAAAAAACTATTAACTTATAGCATTTTTTATACTTATCCTTATTATAAATAATAATAATAATAATAATAATAATAATAATAATAATAATAATAATAATAATAATAATAATAATAATAATAATAATAATAATAATAATAATAATAATAATAGTAAAACGGAAAGGTAATTAATAAATAGGAAAAAAAAGGAAAATGTAACAAGTTTTAATAATTTTCCAACAAAATTTAATTTAATATAAAACGAAGAATTTTACTAAAATAACTTTAGCTAGCCCTAATTTTCCTCTTCTTTGTTATTAATATTTTCGTCCTTTAAATTTTCGGCGTATTGTTTTTCCAAATTTTTAATGTTTTTAATTTTCCAGCTTTTTAATAACGTTAACTACCTTACTGTTTCGGGATTTAATGCATTTTTGTTTTTAGTAATTATATTACTAGAAATAAAAAAACCCCGTTTAATAAATAGGATTGATAAAAACCGGCGAGCCATTATATTTAAAATTGGAAACCGAATTATATTATTTCGCTATTATAATAATATATCGGTTTAAATTTTAATTAATAATTGTATTAAAGAATTATTAATTATTAAAATTAAAGTAATTAACGTGCCAGACAAGCTCGCGAGCCGGACAAGCTCGCGAGCCAATTTTTGGCACCTCGCAACAATTAACCCAAATAACTCAACCACAACACATCAAATCAATCCCAATCAATCGAATACTTCTTTACTAACTATCTCCCCAGCCTCCTTTCAAATATGCACATTATATCAAGGCTTATTGCAGACGCGATATTGCCATTACTTTCTCCCAACCTGCCCGTAACCGACTACCTTTTAACGCGTCCAAGCTAATATTGCCCCCATTTCGTACGACCCAAAGCCGACCGACTAAATAACTATTCTCGACCGAATCCTTAACCCAAATACGCGAGCATTTCTTATCCGGCTTTAATACGTTAAAGATATACGTCGGAGAACGTGTTATAGGATGCGTTAAAAGCATGTTGAAAGCGCGTTGGGGGGCATGGGGGGTCCGTGCGGGGCGTCTCGCGGGGCGTGTGGTAGGGCGTATGGCAGCGCGTGTCGGGCGTGATTTCGCAATAACTCGAGACCTACGTAATTATACGATTAGAACAAGCGTTTCCCAAAAAGATGAATGCTTGCTATATAGGATGAATAAGTTCTTTTGGCCAGCAGAAAGGTTGTGGCAAAGAATTGTTGCTAACAGCCGCTGAAATTGGGCGGTTGCGAGCAGGTTAGCAGGAAGAGATAGTAATATGGTGTTTATAACAAGCTTTGATATAATGCGTGCATTTGTCCAGAAATTGTAGATACGGTCTGCGAAAAAGAATACGATTAATTAGAATTAATTTGATGTGTTGTGGTTGAGTTATTTGGGTTGGTTGTTACGAGATGTCAAAAATTGGCTCGCGAGCTTGTCTGGCACGTTAACATTTTTATGATAAATAAATTTATTTAGATAATTATTTAATTTTTCGTTTATCATATCGTGGTACGAAAAAATATAAAATTCGTCGTTTAAATCGTTGCTCGAATTTTTGTTATTAAATTTTTTTTTCGAAATATCGTTTAATTTATTTTTTTATTTTTTATGTAATTAGTTGATTAAAATTTTAACTTTTTTAAAAGAAGTACTTATTCGCTATAATCGATTTTAAATAATTTAATAATATTGTTATATATATTTAGATAATAATATAATAATCCGCCTGGGTTAAAATAATTCGTTTTAAGCGTTAGGGTGAATATTATATTATATTAAAAAGGTTTATATTTATTTATTATTTGTTTATCGAGTTTTCGAAGAAAATAATCCTTTAGCTTTGTACAACTTTTAGTTATTACTATTACAAAGTTTTTAATAATTGGCGTTTATATTTAATAATTAAAATAAAAATAACTTACAATAAACGTTTTTATTCGGATTTGTTCTTTATAACTTCGAATTAAACCGTTTAACTTATTCTTAACTTGATATATATAAAATATACCTGAAGGTATTATTATATTAATTTCGCTTTATAAATAAACCGAAGGTTTAACGAATATTTCGAATATCGTTTTTAGCTTTTATAATAAATACTAATCTAAATTGTTTAAAAATAAAGTTTAATATTTTTTATTATTAATATTACAGTTAATATTTTTTATTATTAATATTACAGTTAATATTTTTTAACGGTTCTTTTAATTCGAAAAATGTTAAAATTATTCGATATGTAAAATTTTAACGAATCGCGTTATTTTTAAATAATATTAATTAAGAAATTAATAAATAAAACCGGATATATGATTAATAATAAAGAATTTATAAAAATTAAGGAATATTTATTAAGTAATATTTTTGGTTTTCGATAATTTGCCGGCAAAATTCCTTCAACTTTTGCTTTATTAATTCCTTTAAGGAAATTACGTCGAATTTCGGTAATATATTTCGTTAACACGGTAATACGACGTATTTAATTTATCAGATCTATTAATAAAAGATATATTAACTAATAATATAAAAAAAGTAATAAATAACTTACTTTTAAAATTTTAATTCGAATTTGTAATTTTTTCATTTTCGTTTTTAAAATCCGGTACGTAAATATTTATATAGCGAATTAAAAAAGTATTAACGTTTTCGTCCGTTATATAATCCGATAATATATCTTGAATGATAATGTTTAAAATATGCGATATATAACGAATATCGTTATAAAAATTATCGTTATAACGTTCGTAATAAATATCGTTAAATCGATGATAAAAGTAGCATTATTTCGCGTATTATTTCGGGTAAACCTATAATAAATAATGCAATAACCGGTTAATATATATGTTTAAAAGACTTTTTAAAAAATAAAAATAAAAAACCGTAAGAAAAAAATATATAAGTTAAAGTTTAAAATATAAAGAGAATAACGAAAAAAACGTACCTAAAGATATTTTTAAATTTTATAACTGGAAAAGTAGTTAATATTTTTTCGAATTCTTTAAATATATAAACGCCGGTATAATTATTTTTTAAATTTCGAAACCGACTAATTTGTAATTTAAATTAAAATTCGCATCGATAAAAGATATAATAACTTTTATATAAGCGGTACCGGGTTTTAAGGTCCATATATTAAATATAATAGAAAATCTGTTATTTGTTTTAATATTATGTTCGAATTAAAGATTAAACGTCGAAAAAGCCGATTTAAAGTGTTATAACCAAATAAGCTTGGCTTATTAGCAGACAGTCGGAGGTTATGTGGATTACCTCCGATGCAAGACCTTAAGTTACGTAACGTAGATCCGAATGGATTTACGGATCCAAACGGATCAGTATGGTATAAATCCGAATGGATTTTCGGATCTATAGGGATTATAACAAATTGATCCGAATAAATTCTTGGATTTAAAAGGATTCCGTTTAAAATATATACGCTTATTATTTCTTATAGTTTAAATAGCATCAATTTATAATTACAACTTAATTACCCCGATTTATATTTATTATTACCAAACGTAATTATTACTTTATTGCTTAGATTTTTACGATACTATTATTAACATAAACCGTACGATTAGGTTTAATAATTGGTTAAGCTTATAACCGTTATACGTTGGAAGCTTTTGTTTAATAATACCGTTAAATTTTGAGCAATATTTAATATTGTTAAAATGTCGATTAATACCGAAGTTACCGTTTTTACTTTTACGTAACAGCTGCAAGAACGTATTTAGTAGCTTAAGGCCTATATTTAACAGTTTATTACTTAAGCCGCCGCCTTAATCAATTTGGTATTAGTAACCGTTATTTCAAAACTTAAAGTTAAAAAATCCGAACTTTACGATAATATAGGAATCGTTTAAGGCTTTTTAATTTAGGCCAAAGTATATTTACGATTGGAAAAGATCGAAGGCGACGCCGACAAAATCCTTATTATTATAAAATTTTTTAAAGGGAACGTTTTAAATTAATTCGAACTTACCTTAGGAAATTACTTAAAAAATATAAAAAATAACCAGGAAACGATTATTAAAAAGATTTTCGAAAGTTACGTTAGCTTCGAACAAAAACTTAAGGATAATTTCGACAATCCAGACGCAAAACGAAAGGCTACATAGGACCTTTTATAGCTTAAATAAAAAAAAACTAATTTCTAAATATGCCGTTAAGTTCAGGAACTTTATATCCAAAGCAGGATAAGTTAACGATAAAAACGATACCTTAATTAACGTTTTTTACAAAAGGTTAAAAAATAACGTTAAGGACGAAATTATTAAAATCGAACGATTTAACGTATTCCATAAATATATCGTTAAAGTTGTAAAAATTAATAATCGACAATATAAACGACGATAAGAACGACGTAAATAATTCGCTTTACGATTTAAATTTTAAAAAGTTAACTAAAGCCGAAAACCCCTTACGCTTTTTACCTTTTATAAAACTTAATTAAGGTTTATAAAATTAAGGGTTATCTAATCGAAAAATAAGAAATCCGTTACCTGCTATAATTACGGTAAGCCCGGATATATTATACGAAAATGCAAAAGCTTTAAGAAAAATATATATTAAGTTTTAATTTTTAAAAACCAGTATAAGAAAAAACTTAGCGACCGAAAAACGATTAATATAATCCGCGCCAAAAATAACGATAACCTTTTACCTAAAATGCGACAGGAAATAAAAAAAGTAAAAAAGTTAATTTAAGCAAAAACTAAAAAAGCTAAAAAGATTAAAACCATTAAATTTATTATTACCTAATAGCTATAGGATCACGAAAGATAAAAAAAGCTAAATAACGATAAGCTACTTACCCGTACATAGCAGAAATAACCATAGAAAAATAACTAATTAATGCTTAATATATAGCTAAAGGAATACCGAAAATAAGACGAAAACCTATACCTAAAAAAACCCGATCGGCACGGAAAGCTTTATGCGGTTAGCTGTCGACGACCGCAGTACGAAATATACGAAAACGAAAAAGAATATATCGTACGACGAATTATGCGCATATAGCGATAAGGTTTCGATTTTAAAAATCGAACTGGAAATAATTTTAAAAATTAAAGATAATATCGATATATACGAAAAGCCGTAATAATGGAAAAGATCAACGAGCTGGCAACTATTAGGAACTGGCTAAAAGGAAAATATTGCCTTACATATAAACCTTAATGCTATTACAAATAATACAATTACCAAACGTAAAAAAAACTAATTTAAAAAATAATAAAAAAACATTACCAAAAAATGTTTACCGATTTACAAATTTAGTTAGTTTTTACGGAAAATCCAAAAAAGCGATTAACTATACAGGAAGAAATGCGCTTTTTTTCGAATTGGAAAACCCCAAAGCCAAAATATATTACCAGAAAAACGTTTCAAAACCAAATGGAATATTTGACAGCAACGTTACGCTAACAAAAGCAGCAGTTAAAATAAATCCAAGACGAAAATAAAAGACTTGGAAAAAGAATTTAACAATTCGAAAATAGCCCAAAAGATCCAAGCTACCTATAACGGGGCCCTAGGCTGACAGAAATAAAGGTAAATAGCAATACCTTAGGAAGGCTTTAAATACGATACGAATAGCACGAAAAAAACTTATAACGGTACAAGTACGAATCAAAAACAAGCGATATACCGTATTTGTAAACTGCGGCATAATAAAAAGCAATTACATCGCCCCAAAAGTAATTAACGAGTTACAGCTGTTATAAAAAGATAAAAAACACCTTTACGAAGTCGAGAACGCCGAAGGTTAAACCTTTAACTACGACGATAAATAGGTCCGATATAAAATTAATCACTTTAAAACCTTTATCGAAAAAAGAAAATAAATTATTAATTTCGACGTTATCGCTATCGAAAACTTCGATTTAATCTTAAATTTATTATGGTTAAAATAATATAATCCGGTTATTAATTAAAAAATTTACGAACTAAATTATAATTTATTTTCTAACAATAAGCCAAACGACGAAAAATTTTAATACTCGATCGATAAAGTAAACGAATACAAGTATAAAAAAACGGCAAAAACCTTACCACCTAAAAACATACGATATATTAAAGAAAAAAGACATAATCGAAAAATACGACGTATTATTGCTAACCTTAAAGCAAAATTTAAACAAATAAATAACGATTTAAAACGACCGCCCGAGAAACTACTAAAATAAATAATTAAAATATTTTTATAATACCATAAATACGATAAGTTATTTAGCAAAAAACTTAATACCAAATTATTAAAGCATAACAAATAGGACCATAAAATAATTCTTACAAATAACAAAAGTACCGCTTTTTATCCGATATATAACCTAAACTATACAAAACTATATATATTCCGTAATTACCTCGAAAATAAGCTTCGAAAAGGATAAATTCGACATTCCAAATTACTAGCCGGATACCTTATATTTTTCGTACCGAAGAAAAAAAGAAAGTTTCGACTAATAGTAGATTATCGACAACTTAACGATATTACCATTAAGAACAAAACGCCGTTACCACTAATCACTAAAATAAAGAATCACCTACACGGAACAAAATAGTTTACAGCTATCGATCTTCGAAATAACTATAACATAATTCGGATTAAAAAAGGATACGAATAAAAAACAACCTTTAAAACGAAATATGGCTTATACGAATACCTAATTACCCCTATAAAATTAACTAACGTACCAATAACCTTTTAACGAATAATAAACCATATATTAAAAAAATACCTGGATATTTTTGTTATTTGTTACCTCGACGACATTCTTATTTACTCAAAAACGGAAAAAAAGCACGAAAAACACGTTTATCAAATTTTATAAACATTACAAAACGCCAAACTTTTGGTTAATACCGAAAAAAGCCACTTTTACTAACAAAAAGTCGAATTCCTAAAACATATTATTACGCTAAGACAAATTCTCATAAATCCCAAAAAATTATTAACAGTTAAAAATTAAGCATAACTTACTAACGTTAAAAAAAATATAAATATTCTTTGGATTCGCTAATTATTACCGACGATTTATACGTAATTTTAATAAAATAGCTATATTATTAACGGAACTTACCAAAAAAAAAAAAATAAACCATTTAAATAAATTACAATCTTCCTAAAGGAAACGTAACCGTATAAACAAAATTGGATAAAATAATAAATTATTACCTTAATTCCTAAGCTTCATTAAACCCATCCCTTTCGCAGACTGCTTTATCCCGTTTTTATCCGCGTCGATTTTTGTCGAAATTCTGGACGGTTTTCGCAATCCGGAGCAGCCGGGTAAACTATCGTTCGTAATTTTCCAGCATGCATCGTTCCATAATTTAAACTTCAAAATTGTTAAACCGGTTACCGCCTTTTCCTTTTAGTTTCCCTTCCAGTTTCGCCAATACTTTGCTTATGATCGTTATATTTTCCGCCATATATTTTTGCAAAGATCGATTTTCGTTATTTTCGCGAATTAAATCGTATTCGAAAATTAACAATCGAAATCGATTATTTTAGGAAAAATTTTTAAGATCGATAGTGGTGTCGATGGTTTTAGCCCGTCCGGTAATTTTGTGCGAATTATGTACCGTTAAGACGACAGTTTCTGTAGAAATCCTGCGGTTACGGATTACCGGTATCGTATATTCGGATTTGCGCGGTATACTGTCTTGGGTAACTCGAAAAGGCGTAAGGACGATCGAGCCGTAAGACTGGCGAGGGCTCGGAAAAATGCCGGCCTTTTATACGTAATACGGTGCAATTAAAGTTTACTATTAAGGTTTGCTTTTAAGGTTTATCCTTAAGGTTTACCGTTAAGGTTTATCTTTAAGGTTTATCTTTAAGGTTTACCGTTAAGGTTTGCCTTTAAGGTTTATTTTTAAGGTTTACCGTTAAGGTTTATCCTTAAGGTTTACCGCGTAAAGCTTAA
>QJNY01000824.1:0-22416 GCA_004155945.1 Monosporascus sp. mg162
AATATTGGCTTGGACGCGTTAAAAGGTAGTCGGTTGCGGGCAGGTTGGGGGAAAGTAATGGCAACATAGCGTCCGCAACAAGCCTTGATATAATGTGCACATTTGAAAGAAGGCTGGAAAGATAGTTAACAAAGAAGTATTCGATTGATTGGGATTGATTTGATGTGTTGTAGTTGAGTTATGTGGATGAGTTGTTACGAGGTGCCCAGAAACGAGCCGCTCGCTTGTCTGAGCCGTTCGCTTATTCGAGACGTTACCTTATATATAATTATTTCCGCAGAAAAGAAATATTTTATATATATTAATACTAATTTAGATTTTTGCGCTACTGTCGATTTGATCAGTTACAGTTTTGTTTTAAAGCATAAGTTGGTACGAACGTTTTATCGAGCTGTTAGCTTAAATGTATCTGGAAATATGTTTATCTTTACGTACGGAGTTTATTGGGTTGGATTTATTTTTCGTGACGAAAAAGAAATTACCCGTTAAATTAAACGCCTTTGTATTGTTATTGATCGAGATTTAAGGGAAAACGGAAGTTCTATTTTATTATTATAAGCAATATTGGCAAGTTAGGGTATTATCCTTGATTCGGTTTTGAATTAATAGTATTACGGTTTTTATATCTTATTTTTCGAATTATTTCCGTTAAAAGCTTTCGCGAAAGTTTGCAAAAACCGGGTAACTTGTTACGTTATTGTGATTTTACCTGAATTAATATATGTCAAAAACGAATCCGACGATATTTCGGCTTCAAGCTTAAGAATATCGAGGATTTTCCTGAAATTGTTCGAAATTATGCAGATCTTTTTAATATTAATAATGCAAACATTTTACTTAGCAGAAAGGAAACGGATTATGTAATTAAATTTTTACCTAGCATTAAAACCTTTTATTTTTATATATATTTTTTTGGCTTATAACGAATTATAAAAATTAAAAATTTATACCGAATATATAAAAGCTTAAGGCAAGATTAAAGAATTAACTAGCTTTATTAAAGCCCTCATTTTTTTTCGTATTTAAAAAGGATAAAGAATTCCGCTTATATATAAATTACCGTAAATTTAATAAGCTAACGGTTAAAAATTGCTATACATTTTTATTTATTTTGGAGCTCTTTAACCGTATCGTAAAAGTTAAGATCTTTTCCAAAATCGATTTTAAAAATGCTTATTACCGAAGCTGTATTAAGGAAGGTAACGAATGGAAAAACGCGTTTTGTATACGTTATAGGCATTATAAATTCCTTATTTTACTTATAGAATTAATTAATATTTTTGTTACTTTTCAAACTTATATTTATTAAGCCTTTTAGGATATTTTAAATTTTTTGCCTAATTTACCTTAATAATATATTAATTTTTTTAGTAAACAAAAATTTTCATACGAAATATTTGCCAAAGGTAATCGAAAAGTTGTAAAATGCCGCCCTTTATATAAAATCTTTTAAGTGCTAATTTTATTAACTTTTTGCTAAATTCCTTAGATACGTAATTTTAAAAGACGAAATTTTTATGGACTTAGCCAATTTAAAAACTATTTAGGAGTAGCCGGAACTTAAGTTTATTTATGCTATATAACAATTTATTAAATTTTGCAACTTTTACTGCCGTTTTATTAAAAGGTTTTTACGGATTACAATTTCTTTAATTCGTTATTTAAAAAGGTTTATATTAACGAGGAAATTAAAGCGAGATTTTTTAGATAAACCAGCGAAAAAAGCTTTTGGGAAGTTCGTAGCTGCATTTAGGAAGGCATTCTTTTTTTAAATATATTTCGACCTTAAAAAGCAAATATTGGTAAAAACCGACGTTTCGAAATATGCCATATCTGGAACTTTATTACAGAAGGATAATTAAAAAAAAGTAATACCTAATTGCGTTTTGGTTACGAAAGTTTAGCGATATAAAACTGAATTACGGAACGCCCAATCAGGAAATAATGGCTATCGTAAGTTTTTCGGATATTAACTTTATTCTTTATAAGGCAGCAAGTATACCGTAAAGGTTAAAATAAACCATTTAAATTTGCGAAATTTTGTAAACATTCCGAAATTTAATAGCAGATAAGTCCGGTTATATATGTTACTTACCTTTTTCGATTTTGTAATTATATATTAATTAAGGAAACAAAACCCGGTTAATTTAATTTCGAAACGCTTTAATTATATATATAAAAAAAGGCGGATAATTTAATATTACTGTTTACGTTTGAAAAGAAGTTAACCGGAGAATTTAAATTATCCCCAGTATGTTCCGAACCGGAGATGTTGGCTAACGTTATTTTTACGAAAAGGACGTCCGAAAAGCATAAGGTTTTAGTTTAAGCAGTTACGTACAAACGGGCTCGGATAGCGAATTAGAGCTTAACCGAATTGGAAATTACGGAAACGTTACAAAATTTAGCTTAATCGCCAGTCCCGGAAACATTTTTTAACTTTATTTATATTACTCAAAAACGCGACCTCGAATGTAGGTAAATTTGAAAATAATTCGTAAACGATATACTTATAAATCCTTAATGGAATATCGGCATTAAAAATTTGGTTAGATACAAAAATCGATTATATATCCTAAATGAAAAGGCCGTATATTACCAAATTTTAAAAATATATTATAATAACCTTATTATTAATGGTTTCGGCATAAAAAGGACCTAGTAACAAATTAAACAATTAAATTTTTGGCTGAACCTAAAGAAAAACTTTCGAAATTACGTTAAGAATTATATTATCTACTTCGGGAGCAAGGCGAAATATTACCGGCCTTATAGCAAATTATAGATGTTATTTATACCGTTATCACCCATAAAAAGATTAGCCATAAATGTTATTACTAAATTACACTTAGTTTGATAATAAGGCCGTAAAGTTAATGCTATTTTAAAAATAGTAAACCGATTTATAAAGATAATATTTCTTTTCGCAATCGTTACTATTATTACTAATATTAAACTGGCAAAATTGTTTTATCGAAAAATCAAATATTATTATAAAGCTCTTATGGGAATTATTTCGGATAAAGGTTTAATATTTACTAATGCATTTTGGGGATAACTTTACCATTATATTAAAATTAGCAAAAACTTTCGACCACTTTTTATTTCCAAACCGATAAGCAAACGGAAAAAATAAAGCAAATATTTAAATTTTATTTACGTTACTTTATCGGAAAACAATAGCTACTTTAGCCCAAGTTATTACCCGAAGGTTTTTTTTGTAACTAACTGTACAGTTAACAGTATTACCGAAAAAGCTCTTTTTAAAGCTTTATATAAATATAAACCCGAATTTAGAACTTTTTTCGAAAATTAAGGTGCCTTAATAAGGGTCCTTATAATATAACGTCTTAGATAAGCTCGCGGGACAGACAAGCTCGCGGAACACTTTTTGGCACCTCGCCACAACACACTCAAATTACTCAACCACAACACTTCAAATTGATTCCAATCAATCGTATTCTCTTTCGCTAATCGTATCTCCAGCTTCTGGACAAGTGCACGCATTATATCAAGGCTTGTTACGGACGCCATATTGCTATTCTTTCCTTCCAGTCCGCCTACAACCGACCAGTTCCTAGCGCGTTTAAGTTAACATTATCCTCAATTCGTCAGAATTAAAGCCGACCGACCAAAGAACGATTATTAACCGAATCCTAAACCTATATACGCGAGCATTTCCTTTCCGGCTTCGATCGTTGAAGATGTACGTTGCAGACTACGTCGAGAAACGCGTTGTAAGACGTGTTGGAAGCCGTGTTGGGGGGTCCGTGCGGGGCGTTTCGCGGGGCGTCTCGCGGGGCGTGTAGCGGGGCGTATGGCAGGGCGTGTCGGACTTGATTTTGTAATAATTCGAGACCTACGCAATTGCACGATTAAAACAAACGTTTCCTAGAAAGATGAATACTTGCTATATAGGATAAACAGGTTCTTTTAGCCAGGACAAAGGTTGTGGCAAAGAACTGCTGCTAACAGCTGCTAAAGTTGGTCGGTGGCGAGCGGGTTGGCAGGCAGGAATGGCAATATGGCGTCTGCAACAAGCCTTGATATAATGCGTGTACTTGTCCAGAAGCTGTAGATACGATTAGCGAAAGAGAATATGATTGATTGGAACTAATTTGAAATTTTGTGGTTGAGTAATTTGAGTGTGTTGTGGCGGGGTGTCAAAAAGTGTTCCGCGAGGTTGTCTGTCCCGCGAGCTTATCTGAGACGTTATGCCAAAATTCAAAAGCTAAAAGAATTCCGAAATGAATTAAAAGAACGATAACGAAAAACGACCGAAAGGTAAAAAAAATATTATAACAACAAATATAGGTTTTTAACCTTTAAAGTGGGATAAATAAAAAAGCTATTAACAAAAAACTTAAGGATTAAGTACCGTAAGCTAGCTTTTAAATATATTGGACTATTCCGCGTAATTAGCAAAATCGGTTCCTAAGCATATTGCTTAACTTTTCCTTAATAATATAACCGTTTATATTTTATTTTATTTAATCCAATTAGTAAAACCTTAGACAGTTGAAACTAATAACCTATTAATAATGCCCGAATTAAAAAAGATATTAAATAAAAACGTTAAAAACGTCGTAAGTTAACATACCTTTTAAGAGCAATTATAATACAAAGTGAAAAAGATAAGTTAGCTCTCCGAATATAATTAATAAGATAATAACGAAAATATGCAAAACGCTTAAAAGGTTATTGCCAAGTATTACAAAAAACAAAAATAACGAAAAAATAAGTTATTTCGTTAGTTCGAAACTATAAAACAAATTAATTAAATAATAACTATATAAAAATTTTTTTTTAAAAAAAATACCGAAACGCCAATAATACCGTCCCGGAAAACTTATAAAACTACCATAAAAAATAATACGAATTATACGTTTTTAATTACAATTGTCGGCAATTGGTACTTTCAAGTGTTGCCGGCTGGCAGGCTTTGTTTGGAGCAGGCAGCAGAATGCTGCCTGGGACAGCCTTTGTTTACGGACGATCCTTTGTCAACCAATCGTATATGTAAGGGGCGATTGCCCGCGGACTAGATTTGTCCATTTTAGAACAAGTTAGAGAATACGCAAAGAGTTACGCCAGATTTCTGCATTCGATTACTGTAACTGCTGACATGGTAGCATCTTTTGATTATTAAACCAAGTACGTTATACGAAATGGTTAATTGCAGTTTGCAGAATTAAGTTAACAAAGAAAGTATGAAACTTAAGAAAAAGCCGTTCAGTTAACGATTTAGGAAAAAGTCGAGTAGCAGTTAACGATGGCAAGCTAGCATACGATCGAAGATCCTTTCCCTTTTTCCTTATCTCCCCCCGATTAGGAGGTTCCCCAAGACGAAGAGTTTTTCCCCGAGGGAATACAGGAATACGAAGCATCCTTAATGGGAGATGCTTTATTGCTTTAGCAGCCGCTGAAAACCCTTATCTAAAGATAGTAACCCGAAGCCGACTTGAATAAGTTTTATACGTTCTTAGGTACCAACATAAGTGGCATTAAACGTGACGTTAGGGCGCGGGAAGAAAGATACCGACAGGTCGAGGATAATGTTAAGGAGCTGAAACTTAAAAGCGAAAGATATAACGATACGATGGAACAGATGAACAACATAATGATATAACTATTGGGTACGCTTTGACCTAAGACGCGGAGCTTTAAAAGTTCGCGCAGCATAAGTGTACAACCGAAAGCATTGCAAAGCGTTCCGCCTGAAGTTAAGGCGAATAGCTTTAAGAAAGTACTTATCGTACTGGAGAGCGATATGGAAGAAAAGTTGGACCTTAAGAAAGAAAGGAACTAGAAACAAAAAGTGAAGTTACTTAAGTTACTTAAGGGATAAGAAATAATACGTAATAACCTTAATAATTTAAATAGTTCCCTATCCTTTTTTTCGGATTTTTCTGGGAGCCTCCTAAAAAAGAAGAAAAACCGTTACAGCTTTTCCACTAGTAGCTTTTCCGGCTTTAATAGCTTAAATAGCTTCAGCGAGTTATGTATATCCCTAAAGGACAAAAAGAAGGATTCCAAGAAGTTTCATGACGATTCGAAGTTACGTTAAAAGCGTTTCGACTTTTTCTAAGATAAAAAGAATTACCTGTTAGGTTAAGCTAATTAGGAGGTTTAAAGTAACGCCTTTAATCTTGTACTGGAAGAAATTGGTTATAATGACGGAATAAAGCTAAAGCAACTGGATCAGCTGCGTTTTGCCAAAGTCATTACTAAAACCTGCAAAAAGGCGCTCGTAAAGTTGATTATAGGAATTAAAAAGGGGACGAAAATGTTCAAAACGTTCCGGAAGATTTATGTAATAACGGGTAAGGCCCGGCAAAGGTCCCTTTAGAAAAAATTAAGCAAAATTACTCATGATAAATGAAACCTAATTCAATTTATTACCAAATTTCAGAAGTTTTTATGGGAGGTAAAGGGCTATAGTATAAAGCTTAGGACCGAGGAACATATTACCATGTTTCTTACTACTGTAAAAGATAAGGCTGGCAGCTGGTGCAAAATAATATAGTTAGTGTTACGGCAAACGGATTACTTTTTTCAGTAACTGATCGAGGACTTTAATAGGGAGTTTTACGACCGTACCAATAATAAGAAGAAGAACAACGGACGGTTTTATAATGTACAAAAGGGTAAAGAAGGCAACAGTAACAACTTCCAGAATAACAAGCTTACATGGAATAAAAACGGAAAACTACTTTGTTTTAACTGTAGCAAGTACAGATACCTAGCGAAGGACTGCCTTAAGCCCTAGAAGGAGAAATAAAACGGCAAAGGTAAAAAAGGAAAGCGAGGCCGAAATGGAGGTCGAAGTTAGGGTAACAACAATAACCAAAGGAACAGTTTTTGTAATACCTGCGGCGGTGGACCGTGTAAGGAGCAGTTTATCCCTGAAGACCTGGAAGACCTGTATCGTTCCAGTGGAGGAACGTTTAGCGCCTATATTGACGAATAACAGCTTTAGGACTTGATGCAGTGGTATGATAAGACGCTTTAGGGGGTCGACTGCCCGGAAGCAATTGTTATAGAGAGCGACTGGCCTGTAGTTTTAGTGGCCTATTGCTTTGAGCTACAGGTAACCGACTGCCCTGAAGTAATTGCTACAGAAAATGATAGGCCTGTAGCTATAGTAGCTGACTGCCCTGGAGTAACGGCTATGGCGTTTGAGAGCCCTGAAGCCATAGTGGCCAACTGCCCTGAGCTATAGGCGGCTGACTGCTTCGAAACGATAGATATAGCCATTAAAAGCCTTGAAGCAATTGTTGTAGGTAGTGCTATGTTATTACATGTTTGTTTATTTATAAAGAATAATGAAAATAAATTGCTTTGGGATTTAAAAGCGAACGGTAACATTACGAACAACATTAAAAACTTCGAAAA
This sequence comes from Monosporascus sp. mg162, assembly GCA_004155945.1. Classification (NCBI taxonomy): domain Eukaryota; kingdom Fungi; phylum Ascomycota; class Sordariomycetes; order Xylariales; genus Monosporascus; species Monosporascus sp. mg162. Next base: position 7,396 of record QJNY01000824.1, read on the forward strand.
GAATTCGGTTTTAAATATTAAGAATAAGGGAATTTACATTATAACAGGCGGAAAACTTATTGTTACTACTGCTGTTAGAATAGTGAAGTAACCCTTAAAGGGGCCCCGTAAAAAAATAATGAAATTATAATAAAGTATACGTTATATATTAATAACTTCTTTTTAAAAGTGTTTTCCAGGGAGATCTTTTATAGAAAAGGTGGTTATTTAAATCGAAATATTTTGGTAAACTCTGATAAAACGTAGTTAACGACGATCAACGTATTTCGGAAAAGTTTCTTCTTATGGTTTTATAGAAAGCCGGAGCTTATTATTAAGGCCCCGGAGTCGACGAATAACGAAAATTATTAAGAGGTATACGGGCTGAAAGGGCCATTGGGTAAGGAAAACGGCGGTAACCTGGCTAACGACCTGAAAAACGTCCTTATAAGGGCCTTTAAAAATAACAAGGTTTTTATAACGGCCGAAGTTATGAAGAAAATTATTTTATAATACCGCCGCTTTTGCTACCTTAATATTAAACGATTAATTTGGACCATTAAAAGGTTTACGGGGATAAATTTAAACCTTAACGATATAAAATCGTTTTTTTGCATAACGTATAACGAAGAGAAGATATAGAAAATCCCGTTTATAAATCCTTAAAAACGAGAACGATATATAAGAAAAATTATTTAGTATAATATAGGCTTAATTAAGCCTGTCAGCATCGAAAATAACAGCTATTTCGGTTTTATTATAAATAACTTTTCGCGCTGCAGAAAGTATTATTCGTTTAAAATTAAGGCCGGGGTATAGCAAAGCTTATGTACGTATATTATACGATTAAATAAGCGATTGGAAACGGTTAAAAGCTAAAGAATGCAGATTTTATACCTAGACGGCGGCAGGAAGTTCGGCATAATTATAATCGAAAAGTTTTACGTAATTAAAAATATTAAATTAATAATTTCCAGCTTTTATAACTAATATCAAAATGGAATTGTAAAAAAAGATATCCAGTTTTTACAAAACGAAACGCGTATAATTTCAGTCCAAATAAAAATACCGACATATTTCTGGAACCTTGTAATGGAAGCTATAACGTATACAGTTAACCGGATAGGACAGTTAACGGTAAAGAACATAACATTAATCGAATACTTTAAAAATGCATTCGAACCTGACAAGTTTTACAGACCTGATAATAGTTACCTTCGAATTCTCGGCAGCAGGTGTACAATTTTGATCGATAGGAACTATAGGATTAAATTAAAAAATTTAGCAGCCCGTAAAGCAAAGGATATGTTGCTAAGGTATTAAGGGATACATAACTACAAGATATAATTCCTAAAGAGAGGTAGGTTACTGATAACACCTTATGTTACTATTTATAAATACCTGGAAAAGCTAAGTTAGCTACTTAACCCTAAAAACATTATTCGATCGCTTCCATAACCCGTATAAAAACGCCTAAGATACCGTTAAAGATAAAAGGGTATCGAAGTAAAAAATAAGGACTATAACGTTGTTTCTAAGGACGATACGGACCAGGAAACCAAGAAAATCAAGCGTAAAAAGGGACGTCCAAAAAAAAAACAGTCCCCGACCTGTATACCTTGGAAGCCCCAGATAAAGCCCCTAAGCTAATGCGTAAATTAAAGCTAGCTTTAATCTAAAAAGGCGATAATAGGTTACATATCTTCCATTTTAACCTGGTAATAAGCGACGATAACAACGATTTCTTCGGTGGCAACGGAAATAGCAATCGAATCATCCGGAACATTTACGAATACTAATAAATGGTCAATATATTAAAAATTAAGTACGATAGAATTTTTAAGATTAAAAACTTAGAATATAATAACCTAAGTAAGTTATCTATTACCTGGAGGTTATTAATGGCAACGGACGACGGCCCGTTCCTAAAGGAAATTATGGAAAGCTTAGAACGAAAGATATAGCTTAAAGCAATCTTTATTAAAATCAAAAAAAACCTTTCGCGTAAAACCTTAAAATTTACCTTCTTTAGCGAAAAAGCTTATGGATACCTTATGGACGCCAAATAGGTACTAAGAAAGAAATATACGTTTACAGAAAAGTTAAACAAATATAAAGCCCGTATTTACGCGAAAGGGTTTATCAAGTAAAAAGGAATTAATTATAAGAAAACCGCAGAGAATATAGCAAAAGTTATGCATTGGAAAATCCTGATAGCCTTAGCTGCCTATTTGGGCTAGTACATACTCCAGATCGACTTTATCGTTACGTACTTAAATAGCAAGCTAAAGGAAAATATTTATATAAAGCAGTTCTTTATATTAAAGAAGTATTTCGATACGTACCCGGAGAATAGGAAAGTATACCGGTTTTCCCTCGAAAAAGTTATTAAGCTGATAAACCCCTTATACAGTTTAAAGCAGGCCGGAGCTGCTTAGCAGGAAAAAGTTAAACAAATATTTGCGAAGCAAGGCTTTTATTTATTGATTTTTGATGATGCGATTTACTTTAACCCTAAGACTGGCTATATTATCGCCTTATACGTTAATAATTTTCCGCTTTTCGGAACCAACAAACAGTACCTTGAAAACAGTACTAAGGAAATCGCTAAGGACGTTTTTATTAAGGATTTAAAAGATGCGGATTGGTATCTAGGTATACGGATTGTCCGTTTTTTATCGACTGGCGACGTTAAACTAGACCAGCAACAATATATTAAAAAGCTACTAAAGTTAATAAGCTTAGATACTATAAAAAAAAGCTTAAATTATTTGTTAAGGCTTCTTTAAAGTATATAATAAGACATAATAACGAAATTAATAAAAAAGATATATTCGAATACGTAAGCCTAGTAAGGAAATTTAATTTTTTAAGTTACATTAATAAACTAGATATAACGTTTGCGACGTTAACTTGGGCCAGGTTTATAAGTAACCCATTTTTAAGTTATTAGAAATGTATTAAAAGATTATTACGATATATAAACGGTACAGCAAACTTATCTTTTCGATACCGAAAGTTAAAACGAGATTATTTATATTAAAAATATAACAACTTAAGGTTATTTAAAGCAATAGATATAAGCTTTATAGATAATAGCAAATCGGCGAAGTTTATAATAGGGTATATATTCTTTATAGTTAAAGCGTCCGTATTATGGTTTTTAAAGTTACAGGGCGTTATTACGAAATGTATTACGGAAACAAAGTACGTAAAAGCAGGAATAGCTATAGCGAAAGTAACTGGGATTAGGAACTTTCTGATAGAATTGGGATTTATACCTAAAGGTCCGATTTCCATTTTGGAAGATAATATAGATATACTTAAATGGGTAAAGGAGATATAAATGGTAAAAAGAAACGTTACATTGGAATTAAGTATTATTACGTACGCCAGAAAATCCAGGTAGGAAACATCAGCTTCTAATACGTAAAAAGCAAAGATAATCTTACCGACGGTTTAACGAAGCCATTTAATAAAGCTGATTGTGAACGATTTATACAGAACTTGGAACTGGAAAAAATACAGGATAAGTTAAAAGGCACTTAAGATTTGGGTTCAATCCTTACACAGATTGGTTGGTTATGATTTTAGACTTTGGACTTCCCAGCCGCGGCCACCTGACGCAAAAGGGCGTGTCGGCAATTGGTGCTTTCAGGTGTTGCCGGCTGGCAGGCTTTATTTGGAGCAGGCAGCAGAATACTGCCTGGGACAGCCTTTGTTTACGGACGATCCTTTGTCAACCAATCGTATATGTAAGGAGCGATTGCCCGCGGACTAGATTTGTCCAGTCTAGAACAAGTTAGAGAACACGCAGAGAGCTACGCCAGATTTCTGCATTCGATCACTGTGACTGCTGACAACAATATTAAAAATCGAACCCAGTTGCTTAAAAAATTCGAAATTACCTTAAAACCTTACCGAATCAAACCAAAAAGTTTCGTATATCTATAGCAAAACGAAGAAACTCGTTATCCCAGTCATCACTATTTAAATCCTCCGAATTAAAGCTAAAGGCATTATCGCTACGGCCGAAAACTTCCTTTATCTTTTAAATAAAAGCCATACAGGCCGCAAACCAGACGCTAAAGCCGCGGTCCTTAAAAAGCAAACGCGGAAACGTTTAGCAACGGAAGGCCTTTTGTTCAGCAATAAACTAATCCTGTTAATTACGGAGCAAAATCGTTAAAATATCGGAGGTACTTATAGCTAAAAGCGCGAAAGCCGTATAACGAAAGAAAAATAAAGTACGGTAACCAGCCATTACTAACTAATACTTACGATAAATTACTTAAAACCGATACAATATTAATAAATTACGCTCGGAACAACAAGGAAAATAAGGCGATTTACCGTAATAGTACCGACCTTGCCGGTTAGACCAAATTCTACCCGATAAGTAAAAAGCATTCGCAAAAAAGCCAAAGCGAAACATTACTATTTATAAACATAACAAACCTTACCTTAAATAGCTCAAATCACAACAACAAAGATATATCACTTAACGATATCATCCCTACCTATTACATACATACATAATGCCGGGCCGGCATTACAGAAAAGGGGGAAGATAATTGTCACAGCAGGCCTAGCAGCCTGGGGCTGGCACACCTTACGTAACCTACCCTCCTTACTTAAATCCCTCACTGCCTTCATTCCATATAAAGGCCCGAGGCCCCTATCTATCCTTATAAAAGGACAAGAGTATGTTCTATCCTGACCTTACCCCATAGGGATAGACTGGTTACACCTGACTTGAGCCCTACCGTGACAATTTATCTCTTTCTGCATCTTTTCGTAACTAATAATTATATATATTTACATACCTCAGCTTCGTCTGTAACAAGGCGACATCGGCGTTAATAAACCATATAATCTATTAATTATCGCATTATATATATAACGGTTTATTATCTAAAATAATTCCTAATTTTTTAATTAATCGAAAACTAAACAAGGTTTTTTGTTGCAACTTGTGCAAAAAATAATAACTCCGCTTTTGTTATAAAAGTAATCATTATGTTTTACCTATTCGCCCGCTATCTTATTACTTCTTCAAATAGCTTTATAACGTAAACTTAAAAACCTTTTCGGTCGATCGTATTATCCGCGAAAAAGGTATCGCTTTAAGTATCCGACGAATCTTTACCCTTAAACTGTAACGCGAATATTTTGGTCCCGATCAGGTATAATATAACTCGGTTAATAACTTTATAATAAACGTTACTAGGGTTTAGGTTAAATCGGGCGAATCGGAATACCGTAAAAGTTATATCAGATTACGTATTAACTGCTACGTACAAAATAAAACGGATCTTTTTTGGTACCAGTTAACAGAACCTAAATAAGCTAAATTAAAATTCGGCAGAAGTTCGACGCTTGTTATTAACGTATTTAGAAAATTAATTAGATTCTTTTTTAGGATTAAGTTAACCAGCTTGTTTATGAAGTTAAACTGCGAAAACTAAATTTTTCTTTTAAATTTATCTTTAATTATTTCGATGCCGAAAAACCACTATAAGTCCTTACCCCCTATAAAAGTATACCGTCCCCGTATCTATTAAATTAACTAATCGACAAGGTCCTAATCCTTCTTGTAATATACTATTACGAAATCGTTCACAAAAAAGAAAATAACTACCTTTTAACGAATAAAACAATAAGGTTCGTAAAAAACAAGGCGAAATCCCAATTCTGTAAATATCTCAGTAAAGTCTTTTTGCCATAATAACGGCGACTCCCTTAATCTATATAATACCTTCCTAATTAGGAAAATCTTACCACCTTACGGGTACCCTAAAAACGTTTTTATATATACTTCGTAAAATAAGTTAAAGTTAACGAAAACGTTTACAGCGTTATACTGCTTAAACTTTAAGTCAAATTTAACCGCGATAACAATCAAGGTTCGAAACGACCTTCCAGCTAATATAGATACGTATATATCGCTACAAACGTTTTTAAGCTGTTAAGTACCTCGTACAACGAAACGTATCTTGCATTTTTGTAACCAACTATACTTATTAAATTTGTAAACGTATACCCATATATACCCTAAAACCTATTTTCCTTTAGCAGAAAACTAATTAACGGCTTCTTAAAACTGCATTTCCTTATAACTTTACAAATAAGCCTTTTCGGCTTTACAAAATATCTCCTCTAACGGGTATATATTTAACTTTTTATGGCCTTACGGCGGTAGCAGTAAATCGCGCCTATGTACCCGGTTAATAACCTAAATGCCTTTTTATATACCAAATTATTATTACCTTTCCGATTACGGTAACGCGTAGTTCGGGTAACAAACCTTCCTAAATTTCCGCAGCTTACCGGCCGATTATTATACGTACTAATAAAAAAGCTAAACGTTTTGCATTAAAAGCAACTTCCTACACCTTATATTCATTTCGAATAACGCCTTCTTAATACGGAATACAAGGAAAGCTTACGCCTATTACCCGTAGAATACTTTCGTTTTTTACCATCACTTTAAGTTAAATAAAGTAAAAAAAATGTAAGGTTACTTTTATTCCTTCCGTCGGCTTAATAATCGTAACAATCATTAAGGTAAACGTTAATGGAAGCGATAAACCAAAAAACAAAAATAATTCGAATATAGCGGTCGTATAAAGGTAATCAACCCTTTAGAAATAAGCTTATTCTTCGCTATTTTATACGTCTCCTACGTTAGTACCTTTTTAAAACCATTCCTTCTGTTTAGCCGGTAACTGAATTATTCCGCTTAAGTCTTTATCTTCCTTTTATATAAGGATTAAATAGTTATTTGCCTAATTATGTATTTTTACCTATCGGAACAGCCTTTAAAGCTTTTTTTTCTATAACGTACAAAAGGTCGTCTTTTAAATCTTTAATACTACCTAACAAAGTGGCTTTTTCGTTAAACTATACGTTCCGAATAATAATAACCTTATTAATTAATAAGTTCCAGATGTCGTAGATATTCCTAAATCGGTAGCCGACGAAGTATCTAATTTATGCTGTAGGGTTTAGTTTTTGAAGTTTTTATTCTTTTTTTTATAATGGCAGATGTTATAACGTAAGCTATATAGCCGTATATTTGCAGGTAAGATTGTTAAGGCTTCCGATCAAGTATTACAACGTCGTCTTTATACGCTAAGTAAATGTAATAAATTTCGTATGGGCTTTGCCAAAAAAGTGCGTATTTAAGCGTACGGTTATACAAATATATCTCAGCTTTAAAGATATATACGATCAAAAACGAAAATAACTTAACGCCATTTCGTATCGTGATCACTTTTTCCTTAATTACACCCCTTAAGCGTTTTGAACCCCCGTTTTAAGCCTAGGTATGCGGTACTAAAGGATTAAATCAAATACTGAAAGGAGACGACTAAAGCAGATATCGAAAATGATAATTTTTCAAAATCTCGTTATCGCATTCGAACACCTACGCAAAAAACCTTGCTCTAGTTCTTAAAAGCTTTTAAAAAGTGCCGAAACGCTATAATTAATACATCTTACTTTCGATTCTTAAGGTAAATGTTTTAAATAAAACCTAAGTATTTATCGTTAGTAAACATAACGTATTTATATCCTTTAAAGTTTTCTTCGAAATTTATAAAATCGATTGCTATTTTTTCTCTTAATCGGAAAACTCCTTCCCTCGGCTCGCGGCGTATTAACCTTTTAGCTTTTGCTTTACCACATACTTGGCATTCGACTATTATAAAACCCTTTAAACGGATTTCTTTTGCATAAAATCGCAACTAAGCGATCACTTCAGGCTTTGGATATCCTAATCTTAGGTACCAAATCGTACCGTTACCGAATCGTAATAATCTCGCCGTATATAAATTAACGTTTCGTTTATAAACTACCAAGGTTACATAAATAACTATTATACTAATATCTTCGATAACGAATTAATTAAACTTCTTTATTACTGTAACAACTATTTAACCGTACTTATTTCGAATAAAATTATTAATTTTTTATTATTTAATTAATACCCCTTTTTTCGAAGGTACCGGAAAGATACCAGGTTACCTACGAAGCTTTCGCAATAAGCTACGTCGCACAAACGTAATACTTTCGTACTACTAAAGCTTTAAAGTACTACATTAACTTTTTCTTACCCCTTAATCGGTACGAAGCTGTTATTTACGTATATCCCGTTACTTTATACGGTTAATCTGAAATTTAAAAACTTACTAATAAGGTTAAAATATATATCGTAAACCCTAAATCCAAAATAAATAAATTTCTTACAAGATAAAACGTAATATTTATTGTATTACATTAATTAAAACTTAAAAAATACGTTAAAATTTACCTTACTCCTTATAAGAATTAATCGGTTTCTTAAATAATTAACTTATTTATAAACTTTAATAAACGTTTCATTTTAAAAAAAAACCTAATCGGAAATAATCCGATATTAAACGTATACAAATACCCTATCGTTAAATGAAAACCTCTTTAAGGTTTTGCTAGGAAATACATAAAAGCATTAAAGTAATATATAGTAAAAGTTTAAGCTAACCTTATAGCGAATACCCTACGCGACGGATTTCTATCGCTTCCTTTTATTTCCGCTTCGGTCCGTTTAAAAACTTTTACGATTATTACGTTTCGACCCGTATCTTTAAACCCTTTTTCGCGGTAAAAGGTTAATATCCTTAATATCTTCCTAATTAAAATCGTACTAATTAAAAGAACCTACTAAAATTCCTTAAAAGGTCGGAAACGTTACCATAATATTTCGTAATATAAGTAAAGAATAAGTTAACGTTTAATAATTCAAAAAGTTAATAGCCACCTTTTAATAATTAGTCGTACCGTTATCGATTTCGGTTCGTTTTACTATTTGAAAAGTAATCGTTTAATTTTCTATAATCAAAGCTATATATAAGTCGTTAACCTATAAATTCGTTATCTTCGTTTTTAGGACGTTATAACGTTATCCTTAAGCTATTATTTTGTACTATTTTACGACTTATGCGTTTTATTTTTTAGTTATTTTCGAAGCTTATTTTAACTTTTCGCAGTATTTTCGTTAAATATTATTTATAAGCCTGTTATTATATATCTTGCCGGATTCGGCCAAAGTAACGTATTACTTTTTTAAGTTCTTTCTTCAAAGGAAATTAATTTTTTTAATCGCTGGAAATACCGATTTCAGGATTTATATCGTAAGGTCGTTAATTTTCTTATAAAAATTTTCATATTTCCGATTTTCGTAATATATGTCGCGAAATTTTTGGTATAAATCTATTGGCCTTTTATCGTTATTTCGAGCAAAATTGTTAAGTAATCCGTATAATTAACCTTTTCGGTTTATATAGTTCGTTCGGAAAAAGAATTAATTGCTTACGTCGTTATTTAACGAAATCGTTTTTTCGGATAAAAGGTTATATCGGGTTTCGTAAGTTCGACAGACTATATATTATCTTAATTAAGGACGATATAACGCTAAATATTAAGCGCGTACGTTTTGGATTGGAATTTGCCTTTAAAGCGGTTTTAATTCTTAGAACCCTTGTAAATGACGGAGGACGTCGACGGTACGGTCGCTATTATAGATAATGGGGTATATAAGTAATTGCTATTAATGTACAGCCTATATCGTCTTAGCAGCAGCTGATCAATTAATAATAACGCGAAATAAACGAATGAAATTCTTAATTGTCAGATATAGGGCATATCAGTTGTGTTATCTTGGATGTCTAGCTGCAGGCGCTTTAGAACGCGCACTCCTCTTTTTATGGAGTCTAGTTATGGAACCTATATGTTCCGATCAGAGGGAGCTATTCCATATATGGGGTGCTAGTGCACCCCCTGCTAGCTGACACTATAACTTCTAGATAAGTGCACGCATTATATCACGGCTTGGTGTGGACGCCATATTGCTATTTCTTCCTCCCAACCCGCCCGCAACCGACCAACTTCAGCACTTGTTAGCAGCAATTCTTTGCCACAACCTTTCTGCTAGCTAAAAGAACTTGTTTCTTTTATATAGCAAGTATTCATCTTTCTAGGAAACGTTTCTTTTAATTATTTAATTGCGTAGGTATCGAATCGTTACGGAATCAAGCCCGACACGCCCTGCCACACGCTCCGCGAAACGCCCCGCAACGTCTCCTAGCGCGCCCCCCAACGCGCCCCCCAACGCGCCCTCCAACGCGCCCTCTAACACGTCCTATAACGCGTTTCCCGACGTGTTCTACAGCGTATATCTTCAACGACCGAGGCCGGACAGGAAATGCTCGCGTATATAGGTTAAGGATTGGGCTGATAATCGTTTTCTTGTCGGTCGGCTTCAATTCTAACGAATTTGGAGAAATATTGGCGGTCGGTTGCGGGCCGGTTGGAAGGAAGAAATGGCAATATGGCGTCCGCAACAAGCCTTGATATAATGCGTGTACTTATCTAGAAGTTGTAGAGACAGTTAGCAAAGAAGTATTCGATTGATTGGAATCAATTTGAAGTGTTGCGGTTGAGTTGGTTAGGTTAGTTGTTGGGAGGTGCCAAAAATCATCCGGTGAGGTGGTGCATCTAGTGAGATGGTGTGGGACGTTATTTGAGGATGGCTCGATTAAAACGAATTTAAAGCGTAACTTTTTTTTAGGATTAGGGGTAAAACTATTATTGTGCATTTTTCTAGTGTATTATATTCGGTTATCGTTTTTCTATATAGAAATATTAGCTAATTATGCGAGCTTTTCAGAATTCGATATGTTTAACTTTTTAAAGCTTTTGCCTTTACCTTGCATAGTACGTTTCCAGGTCGACGATATAATAATTAAGGATGGATTAATTAATATGTTTAAGTATGGTATCGGGGAATTTGGAAATAATAATAGTAGCTGGGAATAATACATAATATATATATATAAGTGTATTAATATAATATAAATATTTTGTAAACGTTAAGATATAACTGTTATATATGTATAGGAATTTGTTAAAATTTGCTAGTAACTTGTGCGGCTAACTGATTAAATGCATATAAGGTTAATATACCGAATTTCTGCCAATAAAACGTGTGCGCCGAACAAATCTCAGAATATTTTATCCGTAGTTATATAGAAAGGTGGCGTCATCGTCGCTTTCTTTGATTAGGTGTATGTATTCGTTTTATATACTCATATTTTTTTGTAAGCTTTTTGCCATTATTTTAATGTTTTCTTTGAGATTACATTTATTGTAGCTGAATATATAGCCAAATATATACAAACAGTTTTATTGTATTGGTTAATATTATTACGAGCTTTCGTCAGCTATTAGATTTACGTAATTTTTAGAGTTTTTGCGGAAGTGCAGATCTGGGTAATTTGGTCCGTCCTATAATAAATCGTCTATTAAGAAAAAATCCGGTCCGGGTTATAAGCCTTTAAACCTTAGTACTAAGAATTTTATCCATTTTAGGGTTAAGGTAAATATTGATATGCTGGACCGAATTTCTAATTAATGTTGTAAAGTTCTGGCGGTGTTAAATTTGTCCATATTTTCCAAGCTATTAACCCGTCGTATCGATAAGCTTTTAAGTAATTTTCGGGATTTAAAACTTTATATAATTCTGATGATATTCGCAAATTATAGAATCTAATCTATCGTTGAGCCTCTATTTTGACTTTATCTTTACCTTCCAGTACAGATTCCGCAGCATAGGCCCTGATCAGGGCATTTTATTACTAGAGATACCGCTTATAGATAATTTATTACTTTTAAGACCTTAGCCGGTTCGATATGTATTTTTATTAACGGAGGTATCTAAGATACTTCTAAATCCAGTCCGGTACTTGGTGTTGTTAAACAGATAATCGGTGGTCGACGATCAGTATCGGTTGTCCATGTTCCAATTAACGTGCCGATATCCCGTGGTAGTTCTGTCGCCAGGTTTTCACTAACGGCTTCGATAATTCTAGCAGCTTTTCGTATTATTAGTCGTATGTCTGGACCATATATTAGCATTAAAGCGTTACGTTTTTGCTTTATACGTTTTAATAATACGCAGAACGTGAGCATATTTTAGAATAAGTATAATATTATATATTACGTTATACTTAAGTATATGGAAATAAATACTTGGTTTCTTTTTGATATCGTTGATAAAATCCGTTAATTGGTACAGATATTCGGGGCTATGTCCATTAACGTTATCTGTGGTTTAGTTACTAGTCGATACATATATGTTACGGCCTGGTCACCCGTAGCGCGGGGTAGCTCTTATACAGCTGTACGCACCAGAATGATTGCCACAATTGCGATCATTCCACCGATCTTTTGCTCTGGTGGCGGAGTGGCATTGGTGCAGCCATAACAATGTAATAGATAATCGAGGGTAAAAACTTCTAGTCGACCGCAAATACCTAGTTTAAGTGATTAGGTATCTTTAGATAATAGAAGATTCGGTATCGCATTTGGTATACGTCGAAGCTTATCGGGTTAGTCCTTCAGGTCTCTTTATGGCTTTTTTTGCCAAAAATCCCCGATACGTTATTGGTTTGTTTATTTAGATATTCGGTATATTTAACCTGCTATTCTGCGAGCTTTGTAAAAGACGCTCTGTAATATCAAAGTATCTCAATCAATGCGGAATATATCCATTCTTTGGATATAGGTTGCTTCCTGGCTTTTTTAACGGAGCTTATAATAACTGTATAGGGTTTATCGAGGAGTATAACTATATCTTCCAGGACGAACAGTTTAAGGTATTTAAGGCTAACTTTTACGATTATTAAGAATTAAAAAGGATATTCGTACAAAAGCTTGTCCCATTATCAAAATAGTCGATGGGAATTAGCTTCGAAGCAAAGTGGAAAAGTATCTTATTGATTTCCAGTTCCGGGCGAATATAGCCAAACGTATTAATCATAAGTAAAGCATAGTAGCTGTTGCATAAGGTACTAGTAAGCGGAACAATAAAAGAATTTAAAGATGTTTAAGGAATTACTATATTTTAGTTTTTTGCAATTAATCGCGTTAATTTTTTCCGTTCTTTTAATGGGGTCGTTTCCGCCGTATCGCTGTCATCCATAACCGCATAACGTTCGAGTCGGCTATTAGGTATTTGTACTTTAATATTTGTTCTTATAGATTCCGAAGCTTGAGGCTGCTAGTCTTTAGGTAGCTCAATATTTATAATATCCGAGGTATCTCACATCGCGTTGTTAGGTTAATCAAAGAATGGTTTTGTTTAATTGTTTTTTATAGGTTAATCCGCTTTTAACACCTTTCATTTTTATTTTTTACAAATAGGTTCAATTTATTAATTGAGAAAGTGCCCTATAATTGCGTTCTATCAAGTTTCTTAAGCAGTAAGTATTTAGATTAATAGTTTTACTAATTAGCTACGGTCTAGTTTTACGGTACTTTAACTTCATCTTCTTAGATATATTTATATATCGTAGCGTGTTATATGATAACATTAGGTAGTTTACTTTTAAGCGTTTAGTTTGTATTTATTTTTATCCTTTTCGTTCGCCAGTTCAGCAGCTTTGCGACACTGATTAGCGATTACCTTAGTAACCTTGATTACGTTTTCAGCTTTCCATTTTATGAACCGAGTCTTTTGCGCAATTAGATTTTCTTTTGTAATATTTGGGTCTTAAGTTATAATTCTTTATATCGGCAGGATAGTCTTAATCGATAGAAGCGTTTTCTTCCTGTATAGTAATTAATAAGAGTTACGGCTATGACTTTTTATCGTGGTATTGTTAGCGAAGACCATTTTAGACAAGAGCTTAACTTATCTTTTGCCAGTCTTATTCGTCGCTTTTATTAGGGCTTTAGCAACCGGGATATATTCTTCTTCGGCCAGGCCTTGTTGCCAGGCTGCATACGTGCCATTAACTTTTCTTTTAATTTTTAATGCGTTACAGGCTTAAATAAATTCGCTCTTGTTTTTTAAGCTTCCGTTAATCTTGATCTTAAACGGGATGTTATGTTAATAAAAGACGTGCTTGTTTAAGAGCCTTTCGAGTGCTACTGACGTCATTAATCGTATAGCGTTGGCTTCCAGATAATCGGATAATTTACATTGAGCTTCGACAGAAACTTTATAACCATCGTTATTGGGCATAAATTGAATATCGATCACCTAAATAAAGCCTAGGTTAATCGAGAATTTATGGCCTTTTTCGAAGCGCCGATCGGTTACTTTCTGGCACTTAATATACGCGAGTATTAATTTTCGAACATGGCCAAATATTGAATTAGAACAGGGCTCATCGAAGTTGTTGTACGCAGAACATCTTGATCAGTGCTTGGAAGGAATGATGGGGCTTCTTTTCTATTTATGGAGCCTTAATGCTATAAGAAACTGCATACAAGAGTTGCCAGGTCAGCAGCAATTTATAGACCATCGCTGACCTACTGTCATAGCCGAGTAGATTGCCGAGGTACCCAACGGTGAAGCAGATGGAAGTAGCTAGAACTGTGGCTGCAATAGTAGCTGCAGTAGCTGGCAATAACAGCTACAGTAGCAGCTGCAGCTATAGCTGCACCCATTCCGGCACCCCACTCCACTTCAATATCTTGCGTTAATAATATCAAGCTGCTATGCGACGATAAGTCGAATTTCGCCCTTTATGGTCATAACCCTTATGATATTACCTGGTTACCGCAAGTCGTTTTTGCTCGGTATTAACAATTCGCCGGCTGCCGTACTTCTTGTTTGCCTTGCGCCAAAAGATACCGTCCTAACCGAAGTAGTTTAACGTTTCGGATTTAAAAGTATCTTTTCTTCTTTTTGGAGCATTTCTAAGGCGATTAGGGAAATTTAATGTCGTTCGGAACCTGGCGTACTTCTATAACTTACTAAACCAATTTCTAATAAAAGGCCCTTATCGCTGATCCATATTAATAAGTATAAAAGCTATGCTAATTAGAATAAGATTAAGTCGAATAATGTGAAGCTGAATATTAATGAAATTATCGACGTCTCCTTCCCATTAATCGTTCAACGCATTAAAGATTTTAGGTGGCTTTTTGGACAGGCCGTTTACAGCTAAGGTTTTTTTTTTTTTTTTTTTTTTTTTTTTTTTTTTTTTTGGCGGG
>QJNY01000825.1:0-22400 GCA_004155945.1 Monosporascus sp. mg162
TAGGATTAGCGCGGACGAGCTCCGGGTAAACTACGGAGCTGGCCAAGACCTTGGTGATCTAGTGTGATCTAGTTGATCTAGGACAAGTGGGGTAGATCACGGTAGATCATATAGATCAGAGGCACACTCACCAAAAGATAGGAGGATATATAACGAACGGTTTTCCTATGTAGATAACACCCAGATAGATTCGTTCTTTAGCTATCAATCTAAGTTTTCAATCAAAGGCAACGTTCTGCGATTGAAGGAAGAGTCCGCAAATCTCTTTAACGAACAGATTACTGAATCATTCTTCGCCCTATTGTTACCTGCAAATCAAGAACCCCTTTCGGATACTGATCACGCTTCCAGGTGGTTGTGTGACAGGTTCGTTACATTAAGGTAGTTCATAAGGTAATCGTTCATAATGGGTTCGGACCACGAAAGAACTTTTCTAGCAAGCAGCTAAAAGATAGCTATCACCTTTTGATAATCCTCCGTCGAGAATTTTTATAAAACTTGAGGAAAAATCTGGCCTAGACCAAGAATCCTTTTACATTTGTAGTACCGTCGTAGGGTTTTGGAGGGGTTAGCTTATAGCCTTTAACCTTTGGCATTCCATGATAAGCCGGGGGTAGAACAGTATTTTCGCAGAACTAATTCGCGCCAAATAAAGGCAATATCGAAGACCTTTGCTGTCGAGCGAGTCTGGCATTTTTCCTTTTTACCGCCTGGAGTTCAGTCATCAAGATACGTAGCTTGTCGTCAATCGTAAGTTCTCTTTCTTTGCCTTTCGGACTGTTAGATTCCTCTTCTTCCTCTTCCAGTTCGTTTTCCTGGACCTTAATGGTTTCCTTTGGAGCTGGGGAAGGTTGTTGCTGAAAAAAAGGTCCTCCTTGAAACCGAGTATTAACGGGGGCCATGTTGTCGATTAAAGAAAGAACTTCTTTAATAAAAAGTAGGATGTTTTAATCCAGATATCGATCGCTTGCTAGTAAGGGCAATCGGGTATATCGTCTGTCTTTTGAACGCCATTCTGTAATATCGTTTTCACTGGGTTCAGGAAAGCTTGTGCCCAACTGGGCCTTGAACCATTCGTCGGCTATTAATCAAGGAGCTATCAAAATGTTACGAACCTGTCACACAACCACCTGGAAGTATAATCAATATCCGAATGGGGTTCTTGATTTGCAGGTAACAATAGGGCGAAAAATGATTCAGTAATCTGTTCGTTAAAGAGATTTGCGGACTCTTCCTTTAATCGAAAAACGTTGCCTTTGATTAAAGTCTTAGATTAATAGCTAAGGAGCGAAACTAAGTAGGTGCTATTTACAAGGAAATATGGAAGTCTTATATGTCCTTTCCCTCTAGTATAACCTCCGTCTGGTTTCTGTAATATCTCTGTGGTGTCTCTGTGGTGTCTCTGAGATGTCTCTGTAGTGTCTCTGTGGGCTCCGCAGAGACCATTCTTGAAACCGAAGTTTACCCGTCCCGAGGTCATTTCCCCTTTTGGTCTCCCGCAGGCAGACGGGAGATCTCAATCCGTAACATCTAGACTTTCGAGGACTTAACCCTTTAAAGCGAAGCGTTTATCCTTATCCGATGGCTTTACCGGTCTTTTACCGATATAGACGTAATCAACCCATACGCTAACGTTAAATGTACGGTCGACAACCTTACGGAAACTTTGCGCCGTCGGTTTGTTCGCCTCACATTAGGCGCTATGTTTGGCGGGCAAGGCCGTATTTTACGGAAGAAACAAATAAATACGGTACATAATCTGGTTTTCGGAAAGCTTAATATCCTTCTCGTCGTTAAAACAAACTTTGGAAAGTCCCTAATTATCCAGGCCTTTTCTTTAATAACCGACCTGATTACCATTCAGGTCGTACCCTTGGTTAAGTTAGCCGAAGAACAACGAGCTTTTGCATTAGCAGTACCATGTTTTGTTTCTATTCTGATATCCGCGGAAACGAAAAAGTTCGATTTACAGATATTCGAATGCATAGCTACCGAACAGCATAGCCATATTATTTTTGGTCCTAAACAGCTATTAAGCGATTAGTTCCAGATTGCAATATTAAATCCTGTCTTCGAACAGCGATGTGGCTTAGTTACTATTAACGAAGTACATTTGTTGTCGGAATGGAAAGATTTCCGGCCTGAATATGTTAATATCCGCAACCTGCGTTTTATTTTCCCTGCCTACGTACATTGGTTTGCGTATACGGTAACCGCCAGCGGTAATACAGAGAAGAAGATTGCGAGATATCGGGGCTTTAATAAAGCCGGAAGTCCAATTGGATATGGCTATAAGGCAGAGGTCCGGCGTTTCAGTGTTGATCGCCCCGAAATCGACATTGCTGTTTTTCCCATATCTAAAGGTTAACGTTCGAATTAGGCGTATTTGGATTTCTTGCTAGCCAATATACCCAAACTATTAACTAATATCTCTTAGGTTCAGCTTAATAGGTTGCGTACCATTATTAAAACCATTATCTATGTTAATAACCGAGCGAAGATTATGGATATCCGAAACTACCTAATTAGGACCATGGTAAACCGGGAATATTTATCAAAGGTTATAAAAAAAATTATTAAGTTTTATAACTCCGAAATACCTTACGGAAACCAGGCTTGCGTATACGATAAATTAAAAAAGCCTAATAGTCCTATCCGTATCGTAGTATCTATCGTCGCTTTTGGATTAAGTATAAATATCCCGGATATTGGTCGAATGATACAGTAGGAAATACCGAAAAGCTTTTCGATAAAGGATTTATGGTAGCGATTTGGTCGAACGGTTCGTAGCTATAAGCGACTAAACATGATTAGCTATAAACAAGCCATACTGTTTACACCTTATTAGGTATTCGACAGGTATAGAACTAAGCCGTCCATTGCAGAACTGGCTGAAATAATAAAGAAAACCCAGGCCCGGCAAGTCAAGGACCGTATTGCCCATCAGAACATAAAGGTCGTAATGGAAATTAACGTCGCGGATTCGGATGGTAAAAAAGACGATAGGTTATTTATCGCAAATAATCCGGATTAGGACGAAACAGTTGTCAAATCCCAATCTCATCCTTCGGTTAGTCAAAATACCACTCAAGTTATCCGTAAACCTTCTAAATAGAGTTATTTTGATCTGCGGAATAGGACGAAAATGGGGCTTTACTGGCGTACATTATTTAACGGCGAATACGTACGCAAAGCAATCTTGATACATTTGAAAGAAAAGGAAGTTTGTTATGTTGAAAAAGGACCGTAATAACCCTATCCCGGCTAGATTTTATTGCAATATATGTACGCCTAAATTCATCCATATACCAAAACCTTCAAATCTGAAAAGATCTGCATAAAAACAACCAAAAGCCGGTTCGTTAAAGGCGGTTACTTGGGAAATAATCGAATCCTGGTATGAACGACGGATAAACGAATTGTTTTTTACGCGGTCGTTTCCGCTCGGCGGCAAAGGAGTAAAGTAAACGTTCATTCCTACTAAACTTAAACGGTCCTTACTTAATACGTTCCCAAATAAGCCGAACAAAGTTAAAGGTCCTTATCTAATCGTAGGCACCGTCGGATTGGTTAAGGCGGTTCTCGGGCTCGATAAATAGCAATATTAGGACATTTAAAAAAATTACCTCTTTTCTGCGCTATATTTAATCCACGAAAAAGCCGTACTCTTTATTTTACAGAAAGCACGGGAAACTTTTCGCAAACGGCGGAATTCGCTTAATCTAAAACAGCGGCGCCATATCCCCATACCTCGGACCGATCCATATAGGTTACGGACAATTACCGCGTTACAAGCTCGACAGACATCGGAAAAAATCGCAAGGCCGCCGTAAGCCGCACATAATCCTAATCAAAGTATACCACATACAGCTACTCGGTTCGAACTGGTAACTGAGGACTTAACGGCAATCCCAGCAATTCAAATACTAACCCGGCATGCGGTTTATACGCCTTCGCAACTCAGAGTCGCAACTCCAATAATCGCAACGCCTATACCCGTACACATAACTCGCGATATATTAGATAATCCTGATTAGGAACCTGCGACGTCCCTATTGTTTGTAACGTCGACCCAAAGCCCACCGTTCCCTAACATATCTAATCTGCCAGCCCTATCTTCGTCACCGTACCCACATTCGCTTAGTTCGTTTGCTCCTATATCGTTACCGGAATCGCCGGCCTTACCGGAAAGTAACGATACGTAACTCGACGCTACGAACAATATATCGGAAAATGGAGCCGAGGTAACAGTTGCTGTCGAGGTCGGAAAATCGCGCGCTAAAAACAAACGGTACTTGTCCGACGATGGTAATAATCGCGATACCAGGTCGAAAATCAGGAAACGAAACCCGCCCGGTCCTAATTAGGGCGGACAACAAAAAACGCGTTCGGCTTCGAAACGGGATCGCGGTCGTAGGGCACAATAAATGTAAATATTTACGTAATGTCGGTTAAAGTTAATAATTTAAGAAAATATTAAAATACTAAATTATTTCCAGCTTTTTAAAATAAGTCTTAGCTAGGTTCTACGACGTTATATATCTGCCTAGGTCGCTGATAGGTAAGGGCATACTAAAGGTCGAAACGGACGTTATAACTTTTCGCGGTTTCTAACAGTGCATTTTCAAATTCGCTAAAGTACGGAACGTTATAGATATACTTCGCCAGCTCGCCCAAATCCTTGCGGGATATCAGCGTCGCCTAAAAGTCCGAAATAATATCCCCTCTATGCTAAAATAACTTGGTCGCGTAAAGAAAGAGCTAAATAATGCGAACGAAACTATTAATACAGGTCCTACTTACCATATTCGTTCATTTTACTAATCCTAAGTTCGTTAAGTATTACATAGGTATTAGTTTTTCCTAATCCGAACCAGCTATACGTTATTACGGATATGCAATAAACCTTTTAAACTGGGGAAATTAACGAACTTTAATATTACGCGTTCTTATCTGTAATTTATCGCGGCTATTAACAACTTATTCTTTTTAACTTACATCTCTTAATCCATATCGCCGAATTAGAATTTCTTGAATCCTATCTTCCGGTCCCTTTTTTCGAGCTCGTCGCACTGGCTTTTAAAATGTTTCCATCTCTTCCAACTCTTAAGGTACCTTGGTTCGGGTCGATTAATTGGTATAAGGGATCGAATATGCGGGTAGATAAATAACGTAAATAATCTTTCGCTGATATTAGGAAGGCCATCTTTTCGCCATAAGTACAGCTGCTCCGGCGTCCGTTTCTTTTTAAATACCAATTCGAAATATCTAGGATCCCGGCCTTATAATGGATCCGGAACCCCTACGCTTTATAATCTTGTCTTCCTGGGCCCGTAAGTAATGTCCTTTGGAGCCGGTTTCTGGCCAGCCTTTTTTAAGGCCAGCTACGTACGTTGTCGCCCTTTTGCTGGGGATCTCGGTAATTATGGTATTTTTGCGGTAGATAATTTAAGGTCCTAATCAGCACTTGCAGGTCCTTATTACTTATCCCGTCGCTGTTTCGATGGGGATTTCGGTAATTATAAGTCGCTTCCGTCGGGTGCTTTCTCCGGGCCCTCGGATACATCTTCTAACGCTGGGTGCCTGGAAATAGGGCTTACCGGCATTTCCGACTGCGGCTCTTAAAACTTCTTTTTCCGACCCGTCTGGCGTATAAGGGTATAAGGTTCCTGTTACTTAATACTGCGCTTTTTCTTTTTCGGCTTAGCTCGGGTCCCGGATAAAACTCGAAATCCTGTATCGGAATTCCATATAAATGCGAACATATCCAGACACGGTAGGTAGCCACCAAAGTCCTCGCCATTAATACCCAATATGCTTCGATACGTAAACATCCAATTATTGTATATGGTTATTTGATCGCCAGCCAACTACCTATAATCGCGGACTTTCCCTTCGCTTAGCATCATGAAAATAACGTCCATATAATGTATGCTATACGATATATCGCGATTTTGTTCTCCTAATCAGGACCATAAAACTGCCATATCCCTGGCATCATCTATATTATGCAAATTGTTGTCGATCAGGTATGCCCGGAAACGTTAAGCAGCCCGGTCTATACGGGCTTTTGGAAAATAAGCGCTAATTAAATTTATAATATGGAAAATGTTTGCTTCGCGGTTTCAAAGGCCTACTATCCAATAATTCGTATTTGCTTGTTTATTAACTTTACCGAAGTACTCTAGTATAATAAAGAAAACGAATAAAGCTATATGCTATTTTGTAATTTCGTCCGGATCTGGTGGAAACGGGAATTGCATAACGTTATTGTACATAAATACGTTTGCTGTAATCGTTTTATAGGTTATATATATGTAATCGAGGTCCTTAAATATCTATTAAAGTGCTACTCCGATATCATCGTCGGTAAAATATGCGTTAAGGTATATATAACGTTAAGCAAACCATGCTTTTTTGTATATAGCAATAAACCCCGTTTTATTAAGGCCTTATAATACTGTAACTTTGTCGAATACCGCTCTAGCGATATTCGTATCTATTATTTTGTTGGCTATTAAAGGGTCTAAAAAGGAGATATATCTAGTTGGGGGTAAGATGTGGAAAATGGCGCCGCAGTTAATATAGTTCGCGTCGAAAGCCAACCTGGAAGCATTTTCATCTTTATGTACGCCCCAATCTCTTAGGAGATCGCCATATAAATCTCGGACACGGTCGCTATATTCCACTTTATTAAACGGCAGTGGTACCATTTTGGTAACTATATTATGTTAGGTACCACATAAAAGTCATTTATACTTAGGAAATCTGGGAATATTATAAGCTTACCGTAAGTACTTTTAGCTGATTAGGACCGGAATTTAAAAAAAAGATATAAGATATAATAAATAGGGTAAAGTTTGTATGCTAAATAGTTTTTAGAGATATTATTGAGAATAAAAAGGAATATGTAAGGTTTTATGGTATATAAACGAAACTTATAGATAATCAATAAGTTACGAAAAAACTCGAAAGTAATACATATAATCAGGATTAGAATATATATAGTTTTAAGATTATTGTCGGCAATTGGTGCTTTCAGGTGTTGCCGGCTGGTAGGCTTTGTTTGGGCCAGGCAGCAGAATGCTGCCTGGGACAGCCTTTGTCTACGGACGATCCTTTGTCAACCAATCGTGTATGTAAGGGGCGATTGCCCGCGGACTAGATTTGTCCATTTCTAGAGCAAGTTAGAGAACACACAGAGAGCTACGCCAGATTTCTGCATTCGATCACTGTGACTGCTGACAATTATATAATTATAAATATATAAATAGTTAGGTTTATATAGGTTGCTAGATATCAACTTAAAAGCTAACGTTGCTCTTTCCTATAACGAAATAACAACATATAAAAAAGGAACTAAAACTCTATGTAAATTGTACGAGATTTTTCCTTTATTACAAATTATTTAATGCAATTCATAGAATTCCTTTAATCAAATATATATTAAATAAATTTGCTATAATCGACACCACTTACTTTAATATAACCTACCATTACTTTATATCCCGTACATATCCTACCATACTACAACGCGTAAAATCAACTTACCTGCAACATAACCATCAACTCGCTACCTCTTAATTAAGCATTTAAAACCGTTGTTCTAACACATACCTCCATACACTCCATAATATCGCAGGATAAAAACAAACTTAGCGATACCCTGGAATCTTCATTCAGGAATCCTGCCGATAATGCATTAAATATGCAGCCGGAAAACTTTAAATCCCCGGTCAAGCATGTTAAATTCATTAATAATGCCCCCGATAAATAACCTTAAAGACAAGTAACAAGATCTTAAACCAGAAAATAGCCGGAACCATTACCAGAACCACTAGTAACACAGCACAACCTACAGCCTCGTCCTAATCAAAGCACTTTCGTATTAAGTAAACAACATTCGACTGTCCCAAAATACAGGACGTTCCCTACGGAAAATGCATATTGTACGTAGCCGATTCCAAATACCAAGTTTATGCCATAAGGCTACATTAATATAAGCGAAAACTGGAAAAATATAAGCACCTTACGTCTTAGCGCCAAATCGAACGTATACTGGTCAAGAAAATCTTACGATCAATAATAATCCTTAAGCTCGGTGGCATCGCAAAAAGCTTATATCATAAATGGAACTTCATATCATCGAAAGGCTTCCAACTTACACAAACATTAAATGCCAACAGTACCGCTCGGGCTATTCTAAGTAACAACAACCGACAGAACAAAATTTACGTCATAGCGGATTATGCCGGCCCCACAAGCTATTAAATTGCCAAGCTAGCTACGGACCCTCGATTAGCTACCGTTTTCGCAATTTAGCGAAAAAGATACATAAACCGAACACTTTACAGACGATGCGAAAAAAAAGTTTATAAATTCATGGACCGGGCCGACTAGGCAAGAAATACATGTTATATAGCCGTTCTATGGATGCTATAATCTACGAGGTTATACGGGCAATAAGTATGCAAACTGTATATAGGAACGCGGCGAGGAATATTTACACGCGGTCCCTAAATATTCGGCGTTGTTATATAGTCCGAATAAAAATTTCCAAGGGGATTTAAACGAAAATACCGCGCCCAGAGCGAAAGTTATCATAGGTCCCCATAATATGGAAGCAGTTATTAATGCACAGGTTACAATAGCACGCGAAAAAGGGCAAAACCAGACGAAAAAATCTCAAAAAATACGCAAAAACGCTGGCTAGTAAGTCAGTTACATACGAAATATATGGGCTAATACGAAATCATGCGATATATTTAGCTATAAGTAATACGATATTATTAAAACGTCAGTTTATTTTAATACAGAAAACTTACATAATATTACTTCAATTAAAACGTTCGAATAAAATACGGCTAATTAGGACTACGAAAAATATTAAACTGTATTAATATTAAAGCTATAATAAAATCCCCATGTCGGCTATAAAAGATACAAAAATAACAGAAAGGCGAAAAACTATATCAATAGCTAAATATCGTCCGACGAATCCTTACTCTGCTCATCTAACGACGACGAAAAAGACGACGGACCGTCCTAATTAAAACCATCTACCAAGTTATCCATAATCTATACCATAAAATCATAACCTTCTTCCATATGTAGGATACCATGGTCGTCCGAAGCCAAATCATCCCTAGCGAACTCGCTACCGAAAGCTTCTCGGGCAGCTGCGTCAAGGCCATTTACAAGTTAATTCTCGTCCTCTGTTATATCCAACCAGTTAAGCCCACCTTCGTCGTCAGCAATGGGTACGGTATTATTAAAATCGATAAACCTAACCTCCATAACTTTACGGCCCGCGGCTAAAATATCCTCGGATTCCCAGCCAGCCCCTTAAGTCCGAGATGGATATCCCTTAACAAGCCAGAAATTGCGAAGCAGGAAATAGGCGCGTTCGAGGATTTCGTTACGAAAGTCTCGAATAACGTGGCGCCTATCTCGCGAAAAAGCATAACGGGCATAGAATTCGCGCTATAGGGAAATACGGTGCCCAACTAAAAACGAATCTCGGAAAAAGACAAAATCAACGTTATATGTACTGTTTCTCGACCGGCGGAGTTCGCCAGCAAGCCAAAGGTTATAATGTTCGCCCTCTCGATCAAATACTTTCCATGTTTTCTCCTTGGATTCTGTAAAAGCTAAACTCGACGCTAGGATCGAATTAATAAGCACTAAATCTAACACTGTAGGACGTAATATCCAGTCGAAGTAAAGCATCTCTTTGCCGTAATTACTTTAACCGGCCCCATAAAAAAGAACTGATAATATCGGTATCAGCCGTCTAATATAACCAACGTCGCCATATCGTATAACATGCGAAAAGCAAAGATAAACCTAGGCTTCTTAAAGGAATCGGCAATGGCTTTGGAATTCTTTGTCGACAGGAACGGCATCGTTTAACGGTCGGTTATTATCCACAGTCGGGTCAAAAAAGTCATCGCCCCACGGAATATCATTCGCACTAAAAATATAGCCGGCCCTATCATCAGCCGACAGAAAAACTACGTCTAATACACTCTAATCAAAACCGCGGGGTCTAAAAAGCAATAAATATAAGCTATATTCCCAAATTAAAAGATAAAATACTTACGAACTATTAGCTAAATTACCTATGTTACCAGATAACGTACTATCAGAAAAAAACGATAAAAGATCTTCGTTAGATAAACCCATATCCATTAACGCGTCCTGAGCAAAACCCCGCGATACTTCTCCTATCCATCCAGCGCAACCAAGATACTTAAAAACCACATCATACACGATAATTTCGAACTCGGCGACGGTTAACCGGGAGCATATATATTCCATGAACTCGGCAAGCTAATCTTTCGAAGAAAAACCTTCGATTAAGGTATTCCTGATAGCTCCGTATACGCTAAACGCTTTCTTTACTAATAGTTCGTGTCAGACGCGTAACTTTTACAGAAATAATGCAAATATGCGAACATTATACATATAAAGAATAAAGGGCTTAAGTAAGTGGAACTTCGGTAATTTTTGATATAACTGTATTATCTTATTGAAAAACTAACGATCTGCTTCTAAGGTTGCTTGCGTTATATACGCCTCGTTAATATTGTCAGGCTAATAAGTACGTACAAGTGTAAGCAAGAAGTTTATTTATATATGGAATAAGGCGGAAACGGAAAGGAGCTACCGTTTCCTATTATATAAATCGGCTGTTTCGGCTTAACTGGCCTGTATCTTCCAGATATAACTGGTTATCTTTTAATCCCTATGGATAAAATAAAAGCGTTTCGAAAATCGATAAGATTGTTCTTCTTTAAAACCGTATACCCCCTGGAAATTTTTTCGATGAACGCCATAAGTACCGTCGATCGTACCTTCATTTTCGTCAACTGTACCTAACGAAATCGAACGGCGCTTATTATACGGTATACGTTTCAATTTGGGAAAGCCTGGGAACTTTTGCTTGTTTCGCTTATATAACGTATTAATAGAAACAGGGAATAAACTCCGGATAAGATTAATCACGAACTAATAGAACGTATCAGGTGGTATTAAATGTTATTGTAGCGTTTCGTAAAACTATTCCATTTTATAATTCTGATCAGGACGGAACATAGATTACTTTAGCCTTTTTTTAAAGATACAGCTATAACGACGGGCAAGGGCGGTAATAAGGTTACGCATAACGGAACCGTATCGAAGCGTTATATTACGAACATAATCCTAAACATTAAAGTTACCGTACCAAAATACGATATCGTCCTGTTATACCTAGGCGTAAAGCGCAGCCTATCCTGATTAAAACCTTACTATTATAAAGAAAATGACGCGGTTATTTTAGCTGCCTCTGATAACCGGGTTACATCTTTATTTAACGTGTAATAGCTTTCGCAAATACCCAGCCCCTTTAACACATCGATCCCATCCCGCGATATATCCGTAGATAATAGAAACCTGCTCAATAAATAGGGCAGATAACTGCCGTTAATCTTGGAAACAACCCTAACCATAATAGCTAAGACCATAAAAAAAGGATGCGTAAAAATGTCCGGATCGTTGTTGCGACGAGACCGCTTCGCCTTCCGTTTCGTATTATATGACTGCCACTTTTTCCTTAGGTGTACAACTACCTGGTTCAAAAGCTTAAACCAATTAGGAGCTAACGTCTTTACAGATTATTCGCTTTCGTCCAAGGTAATATGGATCACGTTAACTTCGAATAAAGGATTTTCCGGCGGGCGGCGAAATCCAGGCCCTTTTACGAAAGCTACAAGCTCCCCGTATAGCGTATTATGGTATTTGCTTATGATGGAGTCCTAATCAATAGGAATAATAAACTTCTGCCAACTTTCGCACGCTGAAAGCCTGTCGCGTATTCGTTCTTCTTTTAATACGTTAATCAAACGGTAAATCCGAACGGTTGAACTGGTAACTCGGCCTGTATCGTCACAAAGGATCCAACCACGGATAAAGCTTTCGAAGCCCATTTCCGACCGTCGCTGTTGCCAGAATGTCAACGTACGTTTGCGTATATCTTGTTCTGTTAGGCTCGCGCGGTAGAACAGGGAGAATTCGGATTCATCGTATTCTGAAAGGGGGGATAATGACGCGACGTATTCGGGCTGTAATTGATTGACCCGTTGGGGTTTAGGAGTAGCAAAAGGGTCCTGATCAGGACTAGAATGGTACTGGTGATAAGCCATGATGTAGGGAATCGTATATATATATATATAACTACAGGAGACGTCTGGTTATTGAGTTATCACGGTTTTTGTTTTTCTAAAGAAGCAAATTTACAGAACGGACCCCTCTTTCGCACAACTACAACTCAGGCCTCGCTGGCTCGTTACGGGTATTTGGGATTTGATTGGTTAATTTTTAGCGTTGTGGAGCGGTATTTG
Organism: Monosporascus sp. mg162; assembly: GCA_004155945.1. NCBI lineage: Eukaryota > Fungi > Ascomycota > Sordariomycetes > Xylariales > Monosporascus > Monosporascus sp. mg162. Next base: position 12,384 of record QJNY01000825.1, read on the forward strand.
AGTGACTTTGAAGAAATTGGAGAACGAGCCAGCGGGGCCTGAGCTAGCTGAGGTAAATATCGTCAGGAACCTAGCGTACTCTTGCAACTCCTTAAACCAATTTCTAATAAAAGGTCCTTGTCGCCGATCCGTATCAGTAAATATAAAGGCTATGCCAATCAAAATAAGGTTAAGCCGAATAACATCAAGCTGGACATTAATAAAGTTATCGACTTCTCCCTCCTATTAATCGTCCAGCGCGTCAAAAACTCCAAATAGCTTTCGGAACAGGCCATCCGCTACTATGTTCTTCTTGCCGGGGATATATCTAATCTCGAAGTCGAACATCTTTATCCAGGCAACCCAACGAATAATTACAGCACCAGGTAAAAAGCTCAAAAAGTCATTAATCTAAACTACTAGCACCTTAACGTCAGTCTCCAGTACGAATCGGACTCCATAAATATGGTTCCGGAATCTCCTCAAAATCTTAAAAACAGCTCGACATTCCAGTTTGCCAGCGTCGAAATTCAGCTCAGCACCCTTCCAAGTACCACTCTTAAAGCGCGTGGGATACTCCACTCCATTAATCAATTAACCAAAAGTACCTCTAAAGCCCTCTTTATTCGCGTCTATCCTCACAATGATTTTTCCGGCATCAGGGTTATAGTCTAAGGTAATCAAAGTCGGAGCAGTAATAATCGCTTTCTTAACACTCTCCATTACGTAATCCTAATCGGGGTCCCAAATAAAAGGTTAATTCCTCCGGAACAGGCGTATAGAAGGCTCTATCTTAATGGCGAAATACGTAATAAATATTCGATAATAAACGACAATACCTAGAAAAGCTCTAACCTTCGAAACGTTCTTGCAAAGCTGGATCTCTAAGATCTTCTCCACCTTGGCTATATCTGGTCGCCGCCCATTCGTTCCGCAAATAAATCCGACTATAACGGTTACTTCTTAACACCACTGAAACTTTTTCATACTGATCGTCGCACCAGCAAGCTCATAGTTAAAAAGAGTTTTATCTATGTTAACGATATGCTTATAAACGAATCGCCGAATTCCTGGAAAGATCTCCTCATCGTTATATCTTATCTTCGGGCCTTTAACCTCAACGTCATCGACAAATGGCCGGGCTATATCAAGTATCAAATCATCCAAAATCCTCCTAACCATACGGCAGAAATAAGCTACAAAGTTAGTAAACCCTTAAGGCATAATAGTATACCTCAAAAGTCCTAACGGTATCGCGAAAATAGTAAAATCTTTACTGGCTAAAGCCAAAGTAACCTGATCGTAGCCTAAAAAAAGTCCACCAAGGTAACTAATAAATACATAGCAAAATCCGCGGAAAATTCGTCGCAGTTATCCGGCATAAAGGCATTTCGCAAAGTAACAGCATTTAGTTTGGTCGCTAAATTAATCAATCGAAAACCACCATCCTTCTTTTCGACTAAGAACCAAGCATTCCCGTATACAGCATAAAACTGTTCGAGGATACTTCGCTGGATACGTACTCTTAATACTTCGATCAGCTTATCCTTAATACTCGCCGGCACTGTTATGCCCTTAGCTTGCCATGCCTTATAAAAGATCGTTCGAATCTCATAATCTAGTACGATACTTGATTTGATTCTGCCACATTCCTTCCAATCCCAGGCTGAAGCAGCTTCTTTGCGAAAAAGCATCTCCTTAAAAAAGGCTTTTTCTTCGGGGGTAAACTTATCTCCTAACTAATCAAGAACTTCGTCGGCGCGTTCCTTAGTAAATCGGGTTCCTCGGGACATGGTGGTAAATCTAGGAAACAAAGCAGCCAAAGGTATGCCAGGCTTATCGGGCTTTTCGCCATCCTAATCAATAACTTGCTAAGTTTTCTCGAATTTCTTAACCTTTTAATTCGGGTCTCCAGGAGGTACTAATCCATCAAAAGGTGCATCGTCGATAGGGACTACTTTCTTCCACTTGGGTTTATACATTATATTAATCTAAACGGTCCGATTATTGTTAATCTTCTATTACATTTCGTCCTACAGTATTCCATATAAAGCATGCGTCAGTTCCTCGCTGCTAAACTGGCTTAAAATCTTATTTCCGGGTTCCAACTTATTACCAATAGCTTCCTAAATAGTTCTCGCGTCCTAATTAACGCAGGTATCACTAACCGAAAAAACATAAAGGCATATAACTTGCTCGTTTATCCCTTCGCTCGTAGGCCTGCTTTCGCCAGTAAAGCGGCTTACTGTTCTACCGGCTGCTCTTTTTCTAGCTCTTCGTCAGTACGAATATTACACGTAACTCGTCCTGTAAGAACCAAAGGGATAATGATCTTCGACGGGCCAAACTCCAGGGTTCCTTCCATCACATCCAGATCCATATTAAACGTTATCTTCGATTTGGCTATAAAGTTAAGTCCCAGGATTAATAGCTATATAACGTAATAATCATTGACGACAAACAATAAAATAGTAATTAATCGGCCAGCTAGCCAAACGGAAGCCTCGATCATATCTTCGAATGGAGTCCTTTTTTGAGAATTAAAGCCCAAGAACGATACGCAGGTCTATCGCATAGCCAGTCCATGTCGCTTAACGTACGACGCGATTATAACGCTCGATTCTGCTCCAGTATCGATAACTCCACTAATCAGATCCTCGCCACCTCCATAGCCTACTTTAACTGCCAGTCTAAACAAGGGGGTAATGTATTCAGCTGGATTGCATTATTGGATCGACAGAACTTTAACTTCCTTCTGGTTCTTTGCTTTGTAACCGATATCCATAATAAGGATCCTAGCGGGTCTTCTTGCTTTTGGGACTTTTAATCCTCGCACTTCAGCCTCGGTCATTTTGATCGTCTCCTTATTTTTGCGATTAAATACCTCCAGAATCTTAACAGCCATAAAATTCTTAAAAGCCTCTCCGAAGTCTGGGCAAACCTCGATCAATTCGGACCAAGTAATTTCAAACTTCCTCTTAAAGTTCTCCCGGATTTTCTTCTTCTAGAATTTAACTACATATTTATTGATCAGGCCTCCATAAGTAAGGATGTTATCCGTCTAAGTCCCATCGTCTGCCTAAAAGGTACTGGCTTCCGTCTAAGGGGTATTATTTATCTAAGCGCCGACTTCCATATTGTAAAACGATGGTCCCTCGTACATTAGTTCATCGTCGTCAGTCTCGTACTTAATCTTGTTCCTTTTTACGCCTTCAAATTCGTCTTCCTTATCCCTGGAACGCTTGGCCATTATGACGCTAGTAAGCACAGTCGGCTAATCAGAGTCGTCGATCTCCAGGGCTTTGATTTCCTCTAGGTGGCGGGTACCTTTGCTTTCGACGGGGTCACTCCATAGCCATTCACGCAACGGTGCCTCTCTATAAAATGGCTCTTCGTTATGGCCGACGAAATAGGTCATGTTAATCTCGGTTACTTTATTCTGATCAATATCGGGCTCCTGTCGATTTGGCTGTAGGATCGTAATATGCTTCTAAGGTTCAGCTGGACTATTGGTATCCGGGTCGGGGCTTATTAATTAACTGTTAACGCCTCGAAAAATGACGTCTCGCCGATCAAAATACCGCATCTTCTCCTTAAATCGAGCCGGGAAAGCTGGCGAACCATGGAGCTATTCTAAGATTTTCTTTCAAATTAGAATCTACTGCTCGATCGCCTGGCTCTTCAAGACCTGCGGGAACTGAATTATGCCTAACGTTGCTCTGTTTTCCGGGGATCCAAGGAAAATGGTATATCCATCGTCGGCGAGTAAAACCAGTCCTGTAGTTTCCATGTTAAAAAACAAACGGCATTTCTACATAATATATCCTGGCTTTAGGCAGAACTAATAGGTACCTTAATTAAGGTTGCCAAGGCGTCCACCTTAACCTTAATAATCTCCACGGTAACCTCCTCGGCCTCGGTATCCACCTCGTCCACGGTAAAGGCTTAATTGCGTATAATCATCCGGCTGGAGACTAACTGCATTAATCGACGGGTCAGCACTATAATTATATGCCCAAGGTGCCTCCTGTCCTAGCGGAACGTAATACTGTGATGTCCGGGCTGCCTTTCGGTTGCGCATCTTTTCTTTAAAAGCCTTTAGGTTTTGGATCTGTCGGGCCTATGCGATTTTTAGGTCCTACAGCGTACTCGTAATCTCTGATACCTAATCAATGCGGTTAGATGGTTTTAGTCGCGGCTAAGGGCTCCCTAATCGTTATTGCTTGGGCTGTTAAGTCGGGTTGGACCGTTCCTTTTTTTCTTAATCAATATCGAAGCGGATACTTCCTTACTATCGCTTACGTCCTTTATATCTAAAAAGTCCTGCCTTATTTAAGGCCCAGTTTTTAATTAATGTCGAAGCATTGTCGTAACTGGTTGCGTATAGGTCCTCCAGCTTCATGGACGAATTGTTAAAAATCCCTTCGAAACAGCTAGCAGATAACCCTTCTAGTAAGCTTTTAATATACTCGTCCTTGGTAACTGTCTTGCTTTTCTGCTTAGCTTTTTCCAGGATATCTTTCACCTTAGCAGCATATTCCAAACAGTACTTATAAATATAATTAGAGATACCGCGCTAAGTTTACTTCGTCAAAGTTCTTAATCGATCCTTAACAGTCCGAATCTGCTTTAGGTCCTACAGCTTGAAGGTTTTTAAGATACGCTTGGACGCTTCGTCCCATTAGTGTTATGGCCAAAGGCCTTGGCTCGATTGACAGACGGTCGGAGGTTGTGGGACACATCTCCGATGTGGGCCTCAAGTTACGTGACTGGCTCAAACCAGCTCAATGTGTTTGGTTGGGTCAACAAGGGCTTGGCGCCTTGAGCCGGTTGAGCCAGGATAGTGGCTCAAGGGAGTTCAATGGACTTAAAGGGGGTTGCTCACTGTAATCAGGTTTGAGCCGGTTTGAGTCCATTAAGCCAAGACTAATATATATACACTCATTATTTCTTATAGTCTAGATTAGATAGTACCAGCTTGCAATACAATTTGGTTACCCAGATCTACATCTGTTATTACCAGACGTAACTATCGCTTTATTGCTCAGATTCCCACGATACCACTGCCAACATAAACCGTACGACTTAGGTTTAATAGTTGGTTAAGCCCATAGCCGTCACAATTAGGTTACATTATTAAGTACAGCTTTAACCCGGTTTTTCATAAAGGGGCTATCAATCCAGTAAGGTAACTCGGCGATCATCTCAAACTCCTTAAGCTTATACTTCGTAAACAGTCTGTTAATTCCTTTAAACCAGTTAATAACTCCAGTTCCTAAAAAGCGAAGGTCTGGAAAGGCCGATCAATCCGGAAGGACTATAAAAAAATAAAAGCTTGTCCATGATATTAGCAAGGAAATCGTAATCAAACTAATCAATAGGTCCAAAGAGGTATAACGTCCGGTATAAGTATTTCCAGTCCTGTGGATAACTCTAAATTTTGGGCTGATGTAATTTTTCGTCCTTGCGGTAGGTTAATAACGATTCCTAGGTTTATTCGGGTAATCGTATCCTTAGCTAGCTTTAGGGATCCAATCGAACTGCTAATATTCTAGGGTTCAGTTTCGCTAGGCTTACTGTCGTAAAGGTTCTCTATTGATTGGTACTAAGCGGTCGTACTTAAAATAGGATTCTGATTTTTTGTAAGGTTAAAAAAGTTCGGTGCTAACAATAATCCGTATTATAAATGGATTTAAGTAACAATCTTAAAAAGCTTCGATAAGTTTCTGGAAAACCTGTTAAAACTTATCTCAAACTAATCAATACTACTAGGCCTTAAATTACTTAGATTTTAAAATGCTGCTCCAAACGGAATATATTTAGGCATAAGGTAAATAACTATCCGCGATAATTGTTTTAGGTACACTTTCCCTCTTTTTCGGACTTAAAAAGCAAGTAACCTCCTTTTTTTACCATCCGTCCGAATAGCTTCATCCTAATTATCGCTGCGTCGCTGGTCATCTAATCGAACTTTTTCCAACTTGCTAATTAATACCTTTACTGCCAACCTAAGCGCTATAACATTTAAGTTTAACAGAAAAAGTAAATCCCAAATGATACCGCCTAATAATAACCAAATTGGATGCTATTCGATTAACGCCAAGAAGGTCCAAAATATGTCCTGTAACGTTTCTCTCCTGATTTCTGCATTGTATTACGGAACGTTATTCCTTTTTCGATACTTTTCTTTCGCATGCAAAATAAATGGCTTTACAGCCTTATTCCTTTTTCTGTTCGTATTCGCTATCCTGTCCATATCGTTAATCTTGTCGTCGCTGCACTTGTTTTGATCAGTCCAAATCCTAATAGCCACGTCGCCAGCGACGCAGTTTTGGCTTTTTCAACTCTTATCAATTAAATCTCATATTTTATCCTGCCACGTAATCTTTCTGTCAATGCGTATGGTATCCTAAATTACGCAATCGGTCCAGAACTTAAGTAATCAATCCATGCTCCAAAACCGGTCGCTTGTACGCGCTCGTATTCTTTCACCGTCGTCCGAATAAAGCTGTTTTCGTAATAAGGCCTCAATTCAATAGCTTTCTCTTATTAATCGTACAAAGGGTCGCGTTCTTGTCATAGTCGCGGTCGTTAATTGCATACCGCTTAAATCATCGTATCTGTAGCTATTGTCGTAGTCGTATTCGAGTCTAGATGCATCTAATCAGAACCTTGTCCGTTCCGTTCCTCCGACTTATTAATCGAAGATTAAGGTCCGTCGGCAGCTAACAAGAGCCAGTATCCTCTTTTTGGCAGCTACTTGAATTGGGACGGGGAGACTCAGTTCCGATCAGAGCATTCTTGAGTGCGGTATCACGATAGAATAGCCGAGTGCAGCGGTAATGAAGGCAAACGAAAACACTGTATTTGGGTCCGTGTTGAACCAGACTCTAGAAAACATGAGTGACTGATGATGATCAATGATAGACGGTGATGAGCAGGTCTCGGGGTTGCGCCCGGCGAAAGAGCTCCTAGAAATACACATGTGGAGCTGACTAACTGATCAGCCAAGCCATGCCCCCTGGCCCGGCACCCTGCACCATTTCAATATACATCCGTTAAAAAAATTATTTCGTAGAGCCGAAAAGGCTTACCTATAAAGCTATAAAGAAATGCAATTCTGAGAAGTTGTTAATCAGCTTTTTGCTAAAAGGAAACAAGTTCTAAGGTATATATAGATGTATGTTTACAAGTTCGACAAGCATAGTTGGTTGCGAAAATATAAGGTACGTATCGTCGTACGAGGCGATTAATAGCTAAAAAACGTTTATAGTAATATATACGCATTTATTTTAACTAGAAGGTTATTTAAAACTTTGATTGCTGTTACGGCTAAATTCGACTTAAAGCTGAAGCAGTATAATACTGTTAACGCTTTTATTAACGCCTAGCTACCTTATGAAGTATATATAAAGATACTTCCAGGATATCCGTAACGTAGTAAAATTTTTCTAATCAGGAAGGTATTATATGGTCTAAGGGAATTACCTTTGCTTCGGTAAAAGAAATTTACTAGAACGTTTAAGAATTTGGGTCTTAGCCCTATTCCTTATAAACCTTATTGTCTTATTTGTTAGAGGGTACTTATTTTTTCCTTTATAGACGATATTGTTACAGCATACCGCAAGAAAAATTAAGACCTCGTCGATCAGGTAATTTAGTAGATACGGGAATGATATACCTTTATAGGAGGTAAGGATTTATAGTAATTTCTAGAGATTAAAGTAATTAAAAACAGAGCTGAAAAAACTTTAGCTTTTTTAATTTAACTTTATAAACAAGTTAGCTAACTTAATTCCAAAGGAAAGTTTGAATAACCTCCTAAATACACTAATAACAGGCGTCGAGTTATTGCCGAATCCTGATTTGGCTCATCCAGGGTTTGTTAATAGATACCAGAAAAAAATCGGGTTTATCTTATACGTAGCAGTTAATACGCAACCTAGTATAGCCTTTACGGTATTCCGACTTGCCCGATTTAACTTAAACCTTAATAGCGCGTATTACAAAGCTGTCGATCGAATTATATTATACCTGACCGGGACCAAAATGTTAACGTTGCAGTTCGGGAGTAAAAATTCGTTAGATATCTGGAACGACGCTTTTTTCGCGGACAATATAATCGATCAAAAAACTCCCAAGCTTAGGGTATAAAGTTATTTCGTAAATTAATAGGATAACGAGCGAATAAGTAAGATACAGTAATTACTTTTATAATAAAAGCAAAGTTATTATCCTTTACGCAAGCTGTAGAAAAGGCCTTATTTAACTTTCGACTGATCAGAAAATTAGAAGTTACCTTAAATACAAGACCGTTGAATATATGGTACGACAATCGACAGACCATACGGCTTATCAACGCCGACATCGCTCTGTTACAGACGAAGCTGCGGCATATAGATATACATAATTACTGGCTACGAAAAGCCGCAAAGAAGGACATAGTCAAAATAGATTATACGTTTACGGGCAACATATTGGCTAATGGATTAACAAAGGTCCTGTTACGAGAACCTTTCAGGCATTTCAGAAAGTAGCTGGGATTAATAGACATTACGGAGGCTCTCAACGGCGGAGGAACACTCTGCGAGTAATTTCAAAGGAGGAATTGGCTAATCAGAAGGACTCAATCGCTGGAGGAGAGGTAGAATAGAACGCTACGGCTTTAGGAAGTGATAAAGTGTGACGGTTAACGCCGTAACTGCGTCGAAGCGTTAAGGGGGTGTGTCAGCTAGCAGAGGGTGCGCTAGTACCCCATATACGATAAGATTTCCTTTGATCGGAACATATATGTTCCGTGGCTAGATGTAACGAACCTGTCATACGACCACCTGGAAGTATGAGCAGTATCCGAAAAGGATTTTTGATTTGCAGGTAATAATAGAGCGAAGAATGATTCAGTAATCTGTTCGTTAAAGAGATTTGCGGACTCTTCCCTTAATCGAAGAACGTTGCCTTTAATTAAAGACTTAGATTAATAGCTAAAAAGCGAATCTATCTGGATGCTATCTATATAGGAAATTATTGATTTATATATATCCTTCCAATTCTGCAGTTATGGTGGATATGTTTAGATGTGTTCTATATTCAACAAATCCAAGCACATCCTTCCATAGTGGTTGTGGATGGATGTGTTCCATATCCATCAAATCCAAGCACAACCAGGCACACAAGGTTTTTAGCCGAGATTTATCCGTTACATCCAAGACTTTTGGAGCCATCTCGACAATCCTCTTGGCATATCCTTTCTCCACATTAGTTGGACGTAACACTAGACTACTTCAAAGATCAAGACGCGTTGCGAGAGCGCACGCAACTAGCCAATCAATACAACACATCTGATGTCCCCTATATCTGATAATAACAGCTAACTGTCTTCTTCAGGGTCTCAAGGAATTAATACTTCATACTGATTAGCTGTCACCCGTGTTACCTCTACCCCTTAGCGCGACATACGGCCCGATTTCTTCCGGCCTCAAGCCACTGTATCTGACAACTTCTAACGCTTCTACAGCCTATAAGAAAGCCCTAAGAATCTACTATAATATAAAATCAATCCTGCGCCACAGTGCGGGCGTACATGCATCCGAAAGTGGCTGGATTCGAACGTGGCTGGACCGGAGGCCTTAGCTTTTCACCTGACCTTATCGCCAATATCACCAAACCTTGTCGTTGTCTTATCGTCGACATGACCTAACCTTACCGTCAACGTAACTGAATAAGGTGATAAACTAATTAATATATAATAACTAAGCGAAAATATTTAATTATGTCCAGATCCGTAATATTCCATTATTACCATCAATTATTTTGTCCATTACCTTACCTGACCTTATTGTTAACCTCATCGTCGACCTGATCTAGAAGCCCTAGAAGCCCTGGAAGTCCCCTGTAGAAGCCCTGGGAGCCTTAGAAGTGCTGGAAACCCTGGAAGCCCTGGAAGGCCTTCGTAAAAGCCCTGGAAAGCCCTCGTAAAAGCCCTGGAAGCCCCCCTTAAAAGCCCTCGAAGCCCTCCGCAGAAGCCTTGGAAGCCCTGGA
>QJNY01000826.1:0-22392 GCA_004155945.1 Monosporascus sp. mg162
CGTTTTCTTTTTGTCGGCGTAGCTGGGGCCCTGGCTGGTTTTTGTAATTTCCCTGTTTTAGAATCCTATATAGGTGTAGTAATAGTCGGACATTCCGGGTAATCGTTAAAATTCTCGGCGTTAGTACCGAATATGCCGCGGTATCTAAGAATCTAATCTTTGTATAAGGTTATTTGATTAGCAGCTAACTACCCGTAATCGCGAACTTTTCCTTCGTTTAGTATTATGAAAATAACGCTTACATAATGTATACTATAAAAGGTATCACGGTTTTGTACTTTTGATCGGGATTATAAGATTATTATCTCCTTGGTGTTATCTATATTATGTAAATTGTTATCGATTAGAAATCCTCGAAAACGGCTAGCGGCCTGAGTTGTACGAGTTTTTAAAAAATATGCGCCGGTTGAATTTGGAATATGGAGGACGTTTGTTTCGCGGTTTTAAAAAGTTACTATCTAATGATCCGTATTTTATATATTAATAACTTTATTTCTATATTCTAGTATCATGAAAAAAAAGAAATAATGCTATATACCATTTAGTAATTTTCTCGTCGTCTGGTAAAAATTGGTTTTGAAAAGCGTTGAAATATATAAATGTATTCCCCGTTAACCTTTTATAAGTTATATATATGTAATCAAGATCCCGGAATATTTATTTAAGTATTATTCCAATATTATCATAGGTAAGATATGCGTTATTATATATATAACGGTAAGCAGATTACGTTTTGAGGTATATGGTAATAAAATCCAGCTTATAAAGACCTTTTAGTATTGTGATTTTGTCGAATATTTATTTAGCTTGAGTAAATTTTAATTTGTTAGTTGAGGTAGGGTTTGAAGGGACGGTATATGTAGCTAGAGGTGAGATACGGAAAATGGCGCCGTAATTGATATAGTTCGTATCGAAAATTAACTTAGTGCCGTTGAGATCTTTATATACGCTTTAATTTTTTGTTAGGTCGCCATATATTTTCGATATACGATTACTATATTTTGCTTTATTAAATAGCGGTAGTACTATTATAATAACTGTATAATGTTAGACATATATAAGTAAATAATTATATTTAGGAGATTTAATAATATTATAAATTTACCAATATAGCTTCGGCCTGATTAGGATTAAAACTAAGAATAAAGGATATAGAATATAGTAAATAAGGTGGAATTCGAATGTTAAATCATTACTAAATATGTTGTTGGTATTAATAAGGAATATGTAAGAGTTTGTAATACATAAACGAAACTTACGGATAATTAATAAGTTATAAAAATATCCTAGGGCAATATACATAATTAGGATTAAGATGTATATAGACTTTAGCATTATGTAGTTGTAAGTGTGCAAATTGTTAAATCTATGTGGGTTACTAGGTGTAAATAAAGAAATTAACGTTGCTTTTTTTTTATAATAAAATAATAATATATATAGAAAAAACCTAGTAATTATGTGCAAATCGTACGAGATTTATGCTTTATTATAAATTTCTTAATGTAATTTATAATATTATTTTAATTAAATATAACGTGTTACACCATTAAACGGCTCAAACCATTTAACGACTCATTTTTTGGCACCTTGCAACAACAAATTCAAATAACTTAACAACAACACATCGCATTAATTCAAATCAATCGGATTCTTCTTCGCTAAACGTATCTACAACTTCGTTACAAATACGCGCATTATGCCCGGGCTTGCCGCAGACGCCACACTTCCGTTCCTTAGTTTTAACCCTTTTACGGCAACCCCCTTTAGCTACTGTTAGCTGTATTGATTTATTATCTTTTTCTTTTTAAGCCAGAAAAGCTTATTTCTTTTATATAATAAATGTTCTTCCTTTTTGGAAACGTTTGTTTTTAGTTCTACGACGTTTGCTTAAGATATGGTTCGTTTTGCGTAATTGGATAGCTTTTTCCCGAAGAAAAACATTTTCGTACAGAATTAGTAAGTAACTTTTGATTAAAAGATTAAACGATTTAATTATTTTAGCTAACGAATTACCCGATTAGTTTTTAATCTTTTTTTGCAAATAACGTACTTACCGCGTTATTTCCTTAATATTCTTAAGGGTTTTCGCGAGCGGAGAATAAATGGAACCGGCGGAAGTCAACGGAGAAACGGTTGGCGTAGGTACAATTAAAGGAACCTTTAATTCGGAAAGAACGTTATTGGGATCGAATGGAACAAAACCAGCTTTTGCGAATCCAGCTTTGATGTTGTCGGACGTTATGGCGGCTTGGAACGCGTCGTAGAAGCCGGCGAGGAAATCTTCTTTGGCAATATGGGTATGATGGCGTCGCATTAGGTTTTCGATGTAGCGCGAATAAGCGCGTTTTAAAACAAAAAAATAAGATATATTAAAAGGTTGGAGCCGATACGAAAAATGCGCGGGCATACAAAACGTAATAATATTGTTGTTGGCGTAATATTTTTCGAATTTTATCAAATGGTAATTTTCGTAGCCGTTAAAAATAAGGAAACGTTTCGAACTTTTCGTATACGTCCGAATATATTTATTAAAATACTGGATTTATTTAAAACTTAATTTATTTATTATCCAGCTATTTTTATTTAATACAATTTTTTAATCGGTTACTGGCTGTAGGTTATCGCGGTATTAGGATTTAAAATAATTTTTCCCTGTTATGATAATAAATAACGGTATAACCCAACCTTAAAAATTAATAGCTTAAATAATTATAATCTATTTTTTATTTTTTTATTACGTTTATTTAAGTTTTTTACGTTTTTCGGTATTAGTAATTATTATACCCGTTGTTATAAAAAACCTTATTAAGAATCTAATCTTATCGAAGTTGTAAATATCCTTTTCTACGATGCCGTATTTTGCGATAGTGGCCCGAATAAGCTCGAACTATATATAAAACGTTTCTGGATTTTCGTATAAGAGCCGTTAATAATCGATTTTCCGATTTAAATACGTTTAAAGCTTATGTTGCCGTTTAACAAATCTCGACGCCCAGTTAATTTTAACGCGTTCTGCAACATGCTGGGCAAGCAATAAATTAGCCATATCTTCAACGTGTTAAAGCCGGACAGGAAACGCTCGCGTATTTAGGTCGAGGATTCGGTCGACAATCGATTTTTCTTCGGTCGGCGTCAATTTCTGTCTAGGAGGGAAAATATCGGTTCCGGCGCGTTTACCGTAATATCGGGCCCTTAAGGTTATTTAATTAACTGTATATATAAAACCAAGTTTTGCATAATTAAGTTTCGGGTTTCGTTTTTTAACCTAAACAGCTAAGTTTATTTTTGTATCTTTAGTAAGCCGTTTCATATTATTATTATTAAAATATAAGCAATTAAAATTAAATAATTAGAATAGTTAAAAAATTAAGTCGTTTAATGGTGTAAGCCGTTTAATGGTATAACACGTTATATCAAATACAATTATTATAATTATTTGATATAGAGTTAATATTATTTACTTAAGCATAACTTTTTACAACTTTACATATCCGTTATACCTTAACATATAAAATTACGTTGTTTACGATGTAATAATTATTAACTAGTTCTTTTTTTACTTAATATCCGAAATCTATATTATAATATATATCTTTATATATTTTATAATATTATAGGAGATAGATAAATTCCTTAGCGGTATAGTAAAGGCAGTTTGTAATATACCTTCCGATAATGTACCTTGAGCAAACCCTACTCGCTGGGCCAAGGGAGTTAGATTCGCAGATGATACCCCCGAAGAATAACCCCCCCCCCGAAGAATAATTTGCTTCCGAGGAATAACTTTAAAGACGGGCAATAAGATCTCAGACCAGAAAATAGCCGGAACCGGTACCAGAATAACTTGTGATAAGGCGAAATTGACGATATGGTTCTGATCAGAGTATTTTCGTATTAGTCAAATAGCATTCGACTGTCCCAAGATATAGGACGTTCCCTACAGAAAGTGCATATTGTACGTAGCCGATTTCAAATATTAAGTACATGCCATAAGGTTATATTAATATGGCGGAAAATTAAAAGAAAATAAGTACCTTATATTTTAGCATTAATGCGAATATATATTAATTAGAAAAATCTTACAATCATTAAAGATTTATAAATTCGATGATATTGTGAAAAGCTTATATTACGAATAGGACCTTTTATTACGAAAAGGTACGGCATTTACATAAGCATTAAATACTAACGGTATAGCTCAGGATATTTTAAATAATAATAACCGGCACAACAAAATTTACGTTATGGCGGATTATACCGGCCCTATAAGTTATTAAATTATTAAGTTAACTACGAACTTTCGATTAATTATAACTTTCGTAACTTAACCTAAAAGTTATATAAACCGGGCACCGTATAAACGATGCGAGAAAAGGTTTATAACTTTATAAACCGGGCCGCCTGGCTAGGAAGTATATATTATATAACCATTTTATAAATATTATAGTTTACGGAATTATACAAATAATAAATATGCAAATTGCGTATGGGAACGCGGCGAGGAATATTTATACGCGATTCTCAAATATTCGGCATTATTATATAATTTAAATGAAAATTTGAAAAAGGATTTGAACGTAAATATTACGCTTAGGACGAATAAGATTTTGGAACCAGAAAACGTGGAAGGTATTATTAATGCATAGGTTATAATAATACGCGAAAAAGGGCAAAACGGGTTGAGAAAATCTTAGAAACTACGTAAAAACGCTGGCTAGTAAGTTAATTACAAACGGGATATACGGGCTAACTCGAAATTATGCGTTATATTTAATTATAAGTAATGCGATATTTTTATATAACTTTACAAAAGGTAAAATGTTCGAACAAGATATAATAAATTAGGATTACGTAGATTATAGATCTAACTGCTTATATTAATTTCGTTAATAATTATGCCGCGTACCGTATTGTGGACTATTATCCTCCTATTTGCGGTTTTATTACCGAGGGCGAGCAAGTTACATTAATATAATAATTAGGTAATGGCAGAAATATATAAAACGATTTAGGGATTAATTAATTAAGATTACATAGGTAATAAAAGTGTATTAATATTAAAATTATGGTATAAATGCTATATTGCTTATAAGAAGATACAAAGTAATAAGAAGGTAAAGAACTATATTAACGGCTTGTTTTCGTCTGATAAATCCTTATTCTGCTTATCCAATAATGACGAGGACGATAATAGACCGCCTTAATTAGGATTATTAATTAAGTTATCGATAATTTGCACCATGAGATCATAACTTTCTTCCGTATATAAGATATTACGGTTATCCGAAGCCAAATTATCCTTAGCGAACTCGGTATTAAGAAGCCTTATTAGGATGTTACGACCTGGGCAGGTCTTGGCTCTCAGAAACGGTTGCCCCACCTTCACTAATAATCACGTAACATGGATTTAAATGGATATCTTAATCCATCTCAATCCATGGTAATGGATTTAAATGGATATCTCAATTTATCTTAATCCATAATGGTAAATTTAAATAGATATTTTAATCTATCTTAATCTACCCAAGATGGCTAAATATATATACGATCGTTATTTCCATAATCTAGATAAACTTCAGCTTGCAATAACAATTAATTACCCAGATTTACATCTGCTATTACCAAACGTAACTATTATTGCTTAGATTCCCACGGTATTACTGCTAACATAAACCGTACGACTAGGTTTAATAATTGGTTAAACTTATAGCCGTTACACGTTATAAGCTTTTGTTTAGTAGTACCGTCAAACTCTAAGCAATACCCTAACACTATATCTCGGCGCCCTAAACCCCAGCAACAGCCCTTTGCAGTTCTCCAGGAGGACTTTGGCGATAAACAAATATAGGGTATACCTAAGGCATCCCAGACCGCCGGCCCCAACAAAGGAAAAGGGCCAGCAAAAGAAAAAACTATACAGCTTCCCAGCCAGAAGGAGGTCGTTGAACGAATAAACGATAGGTTCGAACAAATGCGACAGCTCCATTAAAAAAATGCTTAACTTAAAAAACGGCTGAACGGCACTGCCGCCGGAAAAAAGCCAGAACAAATCATTAAACCACCCAAGCCCGACCTTTTCGATAAAACTTCGACCTAGCTACAACTATTCTTAACCTAATGCCGAACGTATTTCCGTTATTTTCCTATTACCTTAACACCGGACGTAACTCGAGTTAGTTTCGCAACAGGACGGTTCACTGGCAACGCGGCCAAGTGGTTTAAACCTATACTGCGAAAGTATACTTCTACTCTACCGGAGGAACAAACGGAAGCGGTACAACAAGTTTACAACGATTATACGGAATTCGAAAGGATGCTAAAAAAGGCATTCGGAATAATAAACGAAAAGATAAAAATAGAAATGCAAATTAAAAACCTATACCAAAAAGGGTTAACGTCCAACTATGGCAATACCCTAATCCAGTTGGCCTTAAAGCTGGATTGGAACCAAGAAGCGTTAATAGCCAGGTTCTTCGACGGGCTGAAAAAAGAAATCCAGGAAAAACTGTTTAAGGAAAACCGACCGTAACATTTGGTGGATTACATTGCGATGGCAGTCAAGATCGACGATCGACAGTACGCCTGGAGAATTCGATACTCCAAAAAGCGCAGCGATAACAAGCCACGATATCCCGCCAGTACTTCAGCACCACAATAAACCAATACCTCCTATAAAACTTGATCCGGACCCATGGAATTGGGAACTATCCAGCCAAAAAACAAAAAATCTTTTATCTGTTATAACTGCGGCAAACCTGGACATGTTACAAGGAAATACAGAAGCCCGAAAAAGGTACATTAAGCTCCGGTCCCTAAAAACCAGCATAAGAAGGAACCCGGCGATAAGAAAACAATCAACATAATTCGAGTTAAAAACAGCGACGAACCCTCATCGTTCGAAGTACGACAAGGAATACGAAAAGCGAAAAAGTTATCCTAGGCAACAGCCAAAAAAGCCAGAAATACCGAATTCGCCATTGCCCAATAAATAAAAGAACATAATGGATGGACGGAACTAATCGAAAATATACCTATAACCCGTACACAAAAAAAACGGCAGCAGCTTACCAACCAAGCTAAAATCTATACCTGGCTACGAAAGCACTAAACGTAAACGGAAGAGCTATGTCCCGAAAAAGCTAATCGATACGGAAAAATTCCCGCAATCAGCTACAGACGCCCGCAGTATAAAGTGCATAAGGACGAAAAGGAATATATCGTACGAAGAATTACCCGTATATAGCGATAAGGGTTTAACTTCCACAGCCGAACTGGAAGCGACCTAAGGGATTAAAGGTAATATCGTTATATTTGCAAAATGGCGACAATGGAGGAAATCGACGAACTGGCAGCAACAAAAAGCTGGCCAAAAGGAAAGCATTATCTAGCAAGGGAACTACAATGCTATTACGACTGGTATAATTACTAAACATAAAACGAACTGATCCAAAGAACAATAAAAAAGTATTGCCAAAAAATGATCACCGATCTAGGAATCTAGTTAACCCATATAAAAAATCTGGAGAAAAAAATAACCATATAAAAAAAAATTCGCTTCTTTTCGAATAAAAGCTAAAAAACCCTAAGACCAAAGTATATTACTAAAAAAACGTTCCAAAATTAAGTGAAATACTTGACAGTAACGTTACGCCTACAAGAAAAACAGTTAAAGTAAATCTAAAACGAAAACAAAAAATTCGGAGAAAAAATTCAACAATTCGAAAACGACCCAAAAGATTTAAGCCACCTATAATAGGCCCCTAAGCTGGCAAAAAGAACGAAAGTAAACAGTAACACCTTAAAAAGGCTTTAAACGCGATAAAAATAATACGAAAGAAACTTATTACGGTCAAAGTACGAATTAAAAACAAACGATATATCGCATTTATAAATTACGGAATATAAAAAGGTAATTATATTGCCTTAAAAGTAATTAACGAATTATAGCTACCATGAAAAAATAAAAAATACCTTTACGAAGTCGAAAACGCCGAAGGTCAGTTATTCGGCTACGACGATAAATAAATCCGTTACGAAATTAATTACCTTAAAACCTTTATCAAGGGAAAAAAATAAACTATCAGTTTCGACGTTATCGGCATCGAAGATTATAACATAATCTTAAAGTTACCATAGTTAAAACAATATAACCCGGCTATTAATTAAAAAACTTACAAAATAAATTACGATTTATTTTTTACAAATAAGCTAAAAGATAAAAAATTTTAACATTCGATCGATAAAGTAAACGAATACAGGCATAAAGATACGACAGAAATTTTATTACCCAAAAACATACGACATATTAAAGAAAAAGGGCATAACCGAAAAATACAACGCATTATTGCCAACCTTAAAGCAAAATTCAAACAAATAAATAACGATTTAAAACGACCGCCCGAAAAACTACCGGAATAAATAGCTAAAATACTTCTACAGTACCACAAATACGATAAGTTGTTTAACGAAAAATTCGACACCAAGTTACCAAAATATAGCGAATAAGATTACGAAATAATCCTAAAAAATAGCAAAAATACCGCCTTTTATCTAATTTACAACCTGAACCATGCCGAATTACATACATTCCGCAATTATCTAGAAAATAAGCTTTAAAAAGGATAAATTCGACGTTTTAAGTTACCAGCCGGATACCTTATATTTTTCGTACCAAAAAAAGGGGGAAAACTTCGACTAATAGTGGATTATCGACAGCTAAACGACATCACGGTTAAGAACAAAACGCTACTACCATTAATTACCGAAATAAAGGATCGCTTACATAAAGCAAAATGGTTTACAGCTATCGATTTTCGAAATGGCTATAACATAATACGGATTAAAAAAAGATACAAATAAAAAACAGCCTTTAAAACGAAATACGGCTTATACGAATATTTGGTTATCCCTATAGGATTAACCAATGCACCGGCGACCTTTTAACGAATAATAAATTATATGTTAAAAGAATACTTAAATATTTTTGTCGTTTGTTATCTCGACGACATTCTCATTTACTTAAAAACAAAAAAAAAATACGAGGAATATATTTATCAAATTTTATAAACGCTATAAAACGCCAAACTTTTGGTTAATACTAAAAAAAGCTATTTCCATAAACAAAAAGTCGAATTCTTAAGATATATTATTATACCAAAACAAATTCGCATAAACCCTTAAAAGCTATCAGCAGTTAAGGATTAAGCATAACCTACTAACGTCAAAAAAATACAATCATTTTTTAAATTCGCCAATTATTACCGACGATTTATACGCAATTTCAGCAAAATAATTATGCCATTAACGGAATTTACCAAAAAAGATAAATTATTTAAATGGACGTTAAAAGAAAACGCAGATTTTTAATATATCAAAAACGCCCTTACCAGTAAACTAGTATTAATTATGTATAACCTAAAGCGACCAGTTAAGTTAAAAACTAATACTTCGGATTATGCTTTAGGAGCTATGGTTAAATATCGAGACGATTAAAAAGGATTTCACCTTATTGCATTTTATTTTTATAAGTTATATAAAGTTGAACTAAATTACCCTATTTACGATAAAAAGTTTTTAATTATTATTAACGCCTTTAAGGAATTTAAATATTACCTTAAAAGCAACATATACCAAATTAAGGTATATACGGATTATAAGAACATTATATATTTCTTTACGATACGAAAACTTATCGGGAAATAATTACGTTATGTAAAAAGCCTTTTTAAGTACGATTACGTTATTATTTATTGCAAAAACTTAGAAAACGGTAAAGCAAACGCATTTAGCAGATAATTTAACCTAGAAAAACTTAAAATTAAAATATAACAAACAATCTTCGATATTATACCCGAAAAATACTTAAAACAACGACGAATTGCTGTAATACGAGTAATACCAGCTAATTTATATTAACGTATCCAACAATATAATGCTAATCAGCCGACAAAATACTAGATAAACAAAATACAGGTTCCAAAGGACTTATAAGAAAACTTAATACGAAAAATATATAAATACCGATTATATGGATACCTAAAGATTTATAAAACCTTAAAACGATTATAACGAATATATTACTTCCTTAAAATAAAGGCTACGGTACAAAAAGTAATACGATAATGCTATATTTGCAATAAGGCAAAGGTAAAACGACATAAACTATACGGAAAGTTACAACCCTTACCAATCGTTAAACGACCATAAAATTCGATTATATTTGATTTCATTATTAAATTTCCTCTGTCGGAAAACCTAATTATAAAAGTATATTATAATAGCATTTTCGTAATCGTTAATCGATTTACAAAATTTTTTTATTTCCTACTTTATAATAAAGATATTAACGTAAAACAATTCGCATTTATTTTTCTTAGATATATTTTTAATATTTACGGATTCCCGATGGAAATTGTTTTAGATAAAGGTATTACCTTTATTTCGAAATTTTGGCAAAAACTAATAGCTTAACTTGGATTAAATTACAAATTATTTAACGCATTTAAACCTTAAACAAATGGATAAATAAAAAAAACTAACCAAACATTAAAAACGTACTTACGATGTTATGTTAATTACGAACAAAATAATTAGGTTAAAAAGTTACCAGTTACATAATTAACTTATAATATTAACTATTACGAAAATATTAAAACGATATCAATAACTGCCAATTTTGGATTTATATTTAAAGTTTATCGAAATTTATAAAAAGATGAACCAGTTAACGTTAAAGTAATTCTTATATTAAAACAACTAAAACAGTTGTACGCAAAAATAAAGTCCGAACTTAAATTCGTACGCAACCAAATCAGTAAATATTATAACCAGAAAAGGTCGAAAGGATTAACCTTTTCGGAAAAAGAAATAGTTTACCTAGCCACCAAAAATATTTAGATTAAAAAACTAAACAAAAAATTTGACTTTAAATATATCGGTCCGTACAAGATTATTAAGAAAATTTCAGAAAACAACTATAAATTAAAGCTGCCAGCAAAGGTTAAGCTTTATTTAATTTTTCATATTTCTTTACTAGAATCAGCAGCCGATACGATCAAAATTTATACGGAACAAAAAGACGAAGCGGAAAAAGAATTGCCGGAATACGAAACAAAAAAATACTGGATGTACGAAAAAAGGAAGGATTTACCCAGTATTTAATTAAGTGGAAAAATTACCCAAACTTCGAAAACACCTGGGAACCCGCAAAAAATCTTATAAATACCCAGCGCCTTTTAACGAGCTTTCACCAACGTCGACGGCACCAAAATCAAAATCGAAATAAGAAGGATCGTATAGGAAAGGGAAGTTTTCCCTGTTGATGGCATTAATGGCGGCAGATAATTAACGCTGCTTCTTTTTAAAACGTTTTTGCGTTTCCAGTTCTTCTAGTAAAGCTATCCCACGACGAATAAGGTTAGACGCCTTTTTTCGAAGCAGGTATTGCTGCTTTTCCAGACGATCTAGGCGAAACATAGCTTCGGTTATTTTGGTAAAAGCGTTCTGCATATCCTGTTGCGCTTTAACCAGCAGGTCCTTAGCGGCCTGTTGTACGCGATCGAAACGTTCCTTTTTACGATTAACGTTGTCCAGAGAAGATAAAGGAATGCCGGACCTGTTACAACGGCGGCCGGGGTGACGGATATATTCTTTACAGCGGCGGAGATCTTCGATTATTTTACAGGTAAAGCCATTTTTAAAATAAGGCGTATACGCCATTACTTCGAAACCAAAAATATGAATATAAGCGGTAAGGGAAACGTTGCTTTTTTTTTGATTTGGACGATTGCGCGGTTTACGGTTAGCTAAGCGACCCGACATAATAAGAAAACCTACTAGAAAAATCTTTAAGGGTAAAGATTTAAAGGAGGGGGAAATCGTGTTACGACCTGGGCAGGTTTTAGCTTTTAGAAACGGTTGCCCTACTTTCACTGATAATCACGTAACATGGATTTGAATGGATGTTTTAATCCATCTTAATCCATGGTGGTAAATTTAAATGGATGTCTTAATCCATCTTAATTCATAGTAGTGGATTTGAATGGATGTCTTAATCTATTTCAATCTACCCAAGATAGCTAAATATATATACGATCGTTATTTCCATAGTTTAGATAAACTTCAGCTTGCCATAACAATTGGTTACCCAGATTTACATTTGTTATTACCAGACGTAACTATCATTGCTTAGATTCCCACGGTATCACTGCCAACATAAACCGTACGACTAGGTTTAATAGTTGGTTAAGCCCATAGCCGTCACATAGGAACTCTGTCTCGTCGAAATTGTAAATATCTTCTTCCGTAATAACTACCGTATTTAGCAATTATATTCCGAATAAGGTTAAATTATTTGCAAAATACTTTTAGATTTTCGTATAAAACTTTTTAATAATTTATTATTCGATTTAAACGTGTTTTAAGTTTTTGTTGCCGTCGAACAAAGTTGGCCACCTAGTTAACCCCGATACGTCCCGCAACATATTACGTAAATAATAAATTCGCCATATCTTTAATATACTGACGTCGAACGGAAAACGTTCGCGTATTTAAGTTAAAAATATGTTCGATAATCGATTCTTTTTCGGTCGGCGTTAATTTTTGCGAATTAAAGGTAATATCGGTTCGGGCGCGTTTACCGTTAGATCGCGCCTTTAAGGTAATATATGGAATTTCATAAATAGAACTAAGCTTTTTATAACTAAGTTTCGGGTCTCCTTTTTTAGCCTGAATGGCTAGGTTTATTCTCGCTTTTTTCATAAGGCGTTCTATTACGTTAGTGTTAAGAAATAGACAATTAGAGATAGATAGTTAGAATGTGCTAAAAAAGTGTTCTGCTCGCTTGTGTGGTACGTTACTAATTTAACTTAACGTCGCTAATTAGTAAAAAACGTATAATCTGTATATCTAGGTACTAATCCGTATCACCTAAATCCTTAATACGTCCTTAGCTATCTCTTTAACTATGCCCTTAAGACGTTATCTATTACTTCCGAAAAACAGAAAGTTATCGACGTATGAAATAATAACGGCTTTTATTTCCGGGTTATAATATATCGTATCGTCCGAAATTAGCGGACGAAAGCCCCATTTTACAAAGATCTTTTTTATTTTCTCTTATTAAGCAGCTCCGGCATATTTTAAACCGTATAAAAAATTTATCAGCTTAATAACCTTTTTAAAGAAACCTGATACGTATCTCTATCTTTTAGTTATACGTCGAAATATTTCGTTAACATAAGAAAAACCTTATGTAAATATCCTTCTTTAAATTACCATTTAAATAAATAGCAATAAAATCAATTTAAGATATATACCAGCCTAATGTAATTGCTAATATTATTAGGAGTTTCTAATGTATAACCTTTATAATATTAGCTACGGTCTTGTGATAATTTATTTCCTTCCATTAAGTAAACTCTTTCGCGTAAATACGGGCCTTATATTTATCCAGCTTTCCTATAAACGTATATTTTTTCTTAGCACCTATTTGACATCCATAAGGTGCTCGTAAGCCTTTTCGCCAAGAGGTATAAATTGAAAAATTCTGCGCGAAAATTCTTTTTAATCTCTATAAAAATAGTTTTAAGTTATATCTTTCGTTTTAGGCTTTTTATAATCTTTTTTAAAGTTAGGCCGTCGTTTACAGCTATAAATAGCCTATAAGGGTAGTCGAAATGGAAAATATGTAAGCTATAATCGCCCTTTTCGTCGTCTTTTTAAGTTAAAGTTAACTTTAATTCCCGCAAAAACTCTAGGGCTTCGTTTAAGGTCTTTAAGGTATACAGATTATGAATTATCTTCTTTAAACGCCTTTTCTTAAGCTTTACTTACCTCGTTTCTTAAATTATATCATCCTTTAAAATAACGTTATCATCTTTATTTTTTACTTTAACGCTCAGCTTTTATCGGTATCTTAAACGCCTTTATACGGGTTACGGAAATAACCGAATAAGATTCTTCAGGTTAAAAGGTTATCCTGGCTTTTCCAAATCCTTATAAACAATAACATATAATATTATTAATAATTTACTACCGCTTAATAACTATATCTCATAATTGTATATTCTTTAATAATGTGAGCAGATACGGTTGATTATTTGTTAGAGCGTTGAAAAGGCTTTAAGTGGCCCTAGTATTGCAAGGAACAAAGTAGGAAGCAGCTATATCTAGCTGCCCTCTCCCTAGTTGCAGATGAGTAGCTAGAAGACAACTAACCCACAAGGATCAACACCTCAAATGCAACACATCTGCCGACAAATAACTTAATACTCCTTTTGCTCATTATATTACTAACTTTTCTAACTTAATTCTATAATTCGTATCGATCAAAACTATACACGTACTAACGAGAATACGAAATAACTGTTATCCGGTTTATAAAATGGTTTCAGTTCGAATATTTTCTGAAAATATTCGATAAATATTACGTTTTTTATCGTACATTATCCTATTCTATTAATCGTATAAATTATGATCTTTATAACGAAACCTCAAAAACATATCGGTATTCTTATCTATACGGAAATCGCACGTGCCTCGTTTTAAAAAATCAAATGTCATATTTTACAACTCCGTTTTAATACTAATTATAAAAACTAAAAATCACTAACGTAATACCTTCTACAACGCAAAACTTCTCGATAATTATCATACCGAATTCCCTTCCGCCATTAAGCCGTAAAATCTATACTTTTTTCTTTTTAACGCCTTTAAACGCTTAGTTACTTATATAATATACGCATATCAATATTATTATACTTAGTCTTTAATTTTAAACCAATAGTACTTCTTATAACGCAATAAATCGTTTATAATAAAACTAAAATAACCTTTATCTTTTATACTAACGAGCTTAACTAAGCCTACGTCGTACCAAATAATTTCTCCTACATATTACCTTCGTTTTGGAGGGTTTATAAAAAATACCTTCCATATCTTCGCTTCGTCGCAAATTATATAAAATATAGTTTCCACATCTTTAAGATCCAAATCTATTCTTGTAAACTTTTTAATAATCTAAATTAATCGTTTAATACTAAGGTAACAAAGGTAACGGTACCAAAAAATAATTTTCTTTATAACTTTGTCTATTATAAAAGTTTTTCCGTCTCTAAAAACTCTCAAAAAGGACTTCTTTAAGTTATTAACCAGGTTACCGCCATACTCTTCACGGAATACCTTCCTTAGCACGTATCCCTATTAATCGTTCTCGTCTATCATTAGAGCCCTAATAATAAGCTCCGATTTCCTATAAAACTACAAAAAAAACCTTCTCTAAAAAACGTTAATTATTGTTAATTAAATCCCATTAGGACAAATTAATACGTTATGATTAAATAATCTCCCCGTTTGTAAAATATCTCCCCGGAACATATCTTTAGGGGGAAATCGTCGATATATAGCATATATTTTACTATAATCTCGTTATTTTCTTCAAAAAACCTTTTAAGGAAACTTTACCGCACCGCTAAGGATAGTAACCACTAGTCCGCCTTTTATTATAATATAAATTCCCTTAAACTTAATATCTAATATAAATTTTTTTTCAAATTATTAATATTATTTATAATATTAATGTTTACTTTAAAGTTTTAAAACACCTTATTTCGGTTATTCTTTATAAAAGAATATCCGTATGAAAATATATCATGACTTATAACAATTACTTTAATTACTTTAAAACAATTAACGACTTAAAACTTAAAGCTCTTGGTAGCCTATAACCGTAACTTAAAACAATCAGTTCCTTATAGCTTAAGGTCTTATATTACCTATAACTTAAAGCAGTTATTCGTTATAACTCCTTAAGCTTCCTCCTAAACCATCTTATCGTACCATTACATAAGGACCTCAAACTGCTATTCATCGATATAGACGTTAAAACCCTTTCCGTTTAAAGGGTATAAATCCTTAAATCCTTCGGAAATAAATTATTTTTCGCTTTAACCACCGCTATAAATATTGCGAAAACTATTACTACTATTACTCTAACTGTTATCCTAATGCTACCCGCACTTTCTTTTTTTCTTTTACCGTTTTCCGTTTTTTTTACGATTTAGAGCAATCTTTCGTTATATAACCGGACTTTTCACAATTAAAACAAAAAAGCTCCCCGTTCTTATTTCATACGGGCTTATTATCTCGCGAATTATTATTATTACCCCTACTCTTACCTCTCTAAGCCTTATAAATCTTCCTATTATTCTTTTTGTCTCTAATACAATTATAAAATTCGCTATTAAAATCGTTTATTAATTATTAAAAAAAATTTTCCATCTGCCTTAATACCGACTAAATAATTTTATACCAGCTATCAACTTAATCTTCGACAATAATAAAAAACATAATAATTTATCCCTCAGATCCAAATCGCATATTATAACCTTTCACCTCGCAAAGAAACTTCTAAAATCTAATAATAAACTATACCAGATCTTCTTTATCATAAGTAACTTTATTAAGCTTCTTTTAAAAGGACCTTTACCTTACCTTACCTATGGCAGCGTAAATCTTTTTAAAAGTTCTTATCAGCAGTCACAGTAATCAAATGCAGGAAGCTGGCGCAAACTGTGTGTTGATGTTATCCTAGACTGAAATCGTTTAGGGCGAGCCGCCCTTACATACACAAATCCATACTTAAAGAGTTCTTTCATGACAAAAAATGTCCCAGGCGGCATTCTGCAACCTGTTCCACCAGCCGTGAGCACCTCAAGGCACTAACTGCCGACAGTTCTTAACATTTTCGTACCTTTCTTAATACCTATAACTAATTTCAAAACCATTTTTTTATATATGTTAATAATAACTTTAACGAGGCGAAACTAATCCAATTACTTTAACTTTATCTCGTCCTCGTAACTAATCTTTTTAAAATAAAAAATTAAAACGTTACTTTAAAGCTTTTAATTGCCTTAACCTAATAAAAAATTCTCTTTATTCAAAGTAAAATCGAAATGCTTCTAACGGAATTTTAAATCATTTTTATTATTTAACTTCTTAAAATATTTTTTCCTATTCTTTAAAGTAATACCTAACTCGCTGGAACCATCTAAGCTACTAAAAAAGCTACTAGGGAAATTGTGGTAACATCTTCGTTACTTCGAATAACCCCTAGATAAATCCGAAAAAAACGATAATAATAAGTGATCTAAATCATCGAGATCGCCCCGTATCATACCTTTATCTTTAAGTAGCATCTTTTCCGTACTCTTCGCCCTTTTCGGAGCGTCTAACTTCTTAATAAACCACCTCCTCGGTTATGTTTCGCTTTCTTTCGAAAAGTTAATTTTCTCTATATCGTTTTTTACTACGATAAATACTTCTTTCGAACTACTTGCTTTAACTTTAAACTAAGCGCTTTACGACGCTTTCGATTTTATACTTACCTTACGCGAACTTTTAAAACTTCGCGTTTTTTTAACCCGAAACGTATCTAATAGCTATATCATTGTATTATTTATACGTTTTATTATACTGTTAATTCTTTTGTTTTACAATGTTATCTTTTTGATATTATTTTCGACCCGGTAATACCTATCTTCCCGTACTCTAACGTCCTATTTAATCCCGCTAATATTTGTACCTAAAAACGTATAAAACCTATTTAGGTCGCTTTCAAGTTACTATTTTTAAATAAAGGTTTTATATCAGTTTTCTCTTAACTGCTGCTACCACTAAGATAATAGGACGTTTTTCTTTAAAAACGCCTCAAAAGCAGGTTTTTTTCCTTGCCGCCATACT
This sequence comes from Monosporascus sp. mg162, assembly GCA_004155945.1. Lineage (NCBI taxonomy): Eukaryota > Fungi > Ascomycota > Sordariomycetes > Xylariales > Monosporascus > Monosporascus sp. mg162. The sequence continues at coordinate 17,743 of QJNY01000826.1, forward strand.
TAATGATATTTTTTGGGCTAGGAGGTTATCTTGGTTTTTCCAGGTCCTTATAAATAATAATATATGGTGTTGTTAGTAGTTTGCCGCCTTTTAGTAGTTATATTTTGTAATTATATATCCCCTAATAGCCTAGTAGCATTTCTTTTGCTTTACGGGCTGTTTACTTTTTTAACTTAATTCTATAATTCTTGTTAATTAGTATTGTATACCTGCTATCAAGGATACGAATGTAGCTGTTATCAGGCCTGTAGGACTTTCTGGGGTTAGATTCGAATACGTTCTCGAAGTATTTGATTAGTGTCATATTTTTTATCGTGGACTGCCCCGTTTTATTAACGGTATATATCGTAGCCTTTATTATAAGATCTTAAAAGCAAGTAGGTATTTTTATTTGCGCTGTAAGTACGCGTGTTTCGTCCTGAAAAATTTATATCTCTCGTTTTGCAACTTTATTCTGATACTGGTTATTGGTGTTAGAAATTACCAGTTTAATGCCTTTTATTGCGCAGAAATTCTCGACGATCGTCATGCTAAACTCCCTGCCGTTATTAAAGTGTAAAATTTACGTTCTTTTTTCTTTTACCCTTCGTATCTGATGGTAACGTTTTTAAACGTTTGGATATCCGGGTGATATACGTATATAGATTTTGTTGTATTTCGTCCTTAGTTCTGAAGGAATGGTATTCCTTATAATGTAATAAGTCGTTTGTAATAAGTCTGAAATAGCCGTTATTTTCGATATTAATAGGTTTGACGGCTTTTACATTATACTAAATAATTTCTCTTACGTACGTTGCCTTTTTTTAGGGGTTAATGGACGGTATTTTCCGTATTTTTCCTTTATTGCATGCTGCACAAGGAAGCGATTTCATATCGTTAGGGTTTAAGTTTATCCCCGTGGACTTCTTAATAATCCAAATCAGTCGTTTAGTACTAAGATGCTAGAGGCGGCGATGTTAAAGGATAATTCTTTTTACAATTTCGTTCGTTATAAAAACCTTGCCGTATTTAAAAGCCTTTATAGGAGCGTTTTTCAGGTCGTTAGCCGGGTTACCGCCATTTTTCTTACCGAATGCCGTCCTTAGCGCGTATCTCTATTGGTAATTCCTGTTATTCAGGGATTTTGGACTCCTAATAATGAGTTTTGGCTTTTTATAGAGTTACAAAAAAAAATTCCTTTTCGGGGAATGTTGATAGTTGTTAACTGGGACCTATCAGGGCTAACCAAGGTATTTCTGTTTAAGTAACCTTCCTTTTTGTAAAATATTTCCCCAGAAAATACTTTTAGGAGAAAATCGTCGATCTGTAGGGTGTACCTTACTGTAACATTATTGCACTCTCCTCCGGGCCTTATTAAGGGCTATTTAACTGTCCTAACGGAAGTGGCAATTATAAGTCCTTTACCTGTTATAATATGGATTCCCTAGGACCTAATATCCAATATAAAGTTCTTCTTAAAATCGCTAATGTTATTGGTGATATTAACGTTCGCCCTTGAATCTCAAAGTAATTTGTCTTTATCGTCTTTTATAGAGGAATACATATGCAAAAGTATGGCGCTGCCTATAATAGTTGATTTAGGGCAATTAACCTTTTAAGTCTTAGCGCATTTAGCTATTTGAAGCTCAAGGTTCTCGGTTGCTTGCAGCCATAGCTTAGGGCAGTTGGTTCCCTATAGCTTAGGGCTTTAAGTTGCCTGTAGCTTAGGACGGTTAGGGCAGTTAATTACTGTAACCTTAGTTACTTCGGCGCTTTCGACCATTGAAGCCTCGTTGGAGCCAACTTTTTGAATTATCTCGTCGTACTACTGCATAAGGCCCTGAAGCCGTTGCTCCTCGACGTGGGCATTGAAGATCTGTTTAGTGGATCGGTACAGGTTTTTCAGGCCCTTAGAGATGAATTGCTTTTCGTTTTGACCATTGTTGCGGGTGTTATGAAAGCTGTTGCTTTAGTTGTTCGGGCTTCTGTTGCCATTCTTGTTGCCTTGACGCTGGCTACTATTCTGGCCTTGTTTGCCTTTTTTACCCTTACCGTTCTTCTTTTTTTGCGGCTTAGGGCAGTTTTTCGCCAGGTACCCATACTTGCTATAGTTAAAGCAGAGTGGCTTTCCATCTTTATTCCATACGGGTTTGCCATCTCGGGAGTTGTTATTGTTACTTTTATTTCCTTTACTCTTTTGTGCATTATGGAACCGTTTATTGTTTTTCTTTTTGCTGGATCGGTTATGGAATTCGTTGTTAAAGTGGTCGATTAACTGCTGGAAAAAGTATTCCGTTTGCCGTATTACTAATTAAATGGTTTTGTATTAACTGCCAGCGCGGTTTTTTATAACAGTAAGAGATATGGTAATTTGTTCTTCCGTTCCAAGTTACATGCCGTAGCCCTTTACCTCTCGGAAAATCTTTTAAAACTTAGTAGTAAATTGTACCGGGTTTCCTCCGTCGTAAGTAACCTTATTGAACTCCTTTTAAAGGGATCTTTGCCGGGACTTGCCTATTGCTGCATAAGTTCTCCGCAGCGTCCTTAACATTTTCGTGCCCTTTTTGACATTTGTAATTAATTCTAAGGGCGCCTTTTTGCAGGTTTTGGTAATGGCTTTCGCTAAACGTAGCTGGTCTAGCTAACCTAGCTTCATTTCGTTTTTATAGCCAATTTCTTTTCGTAAGATTAAGGGCGTTACTTTAAAGCTTTTAATTAGCCCGGCCTGCCGGGCGATTTTTCTTGTTTAAGGAGAAATTAAAGCGTTTTTAACGGAGATTATTGTTTTCATTACTGACTTTTTGAGGGGGTTTTTTTTTTTGTCTCTCCGGCCTGATTCTAATTCGTTAAAGCTGTTCAAGCTGCTGGAGCCGAAGGGGTTACTGGAGGAGTTATGGCGGTTTTTCTTTTTTCTTGGGGGACTCCTAGATAAATCCGAAAAAGAGGATAAAGATAAGGAACTGTCTGAATTATCAGGGTCGTCGCGTGGCACTCCTTTTCTTTTAGGTAGTTTAGATGGCTGTACCTTTTTTTTCTCGTTTTTTTCTTCTTTCCGAAAGGTTAGGCTTTTTTGTGAATTACCTTCTAGGTTTCGTTTCGCCTTCTTTCAGTGGGTTAATCTCTTCCATATCGCTTTCTAGAGCGATGGGTATTTTCTTGGAACCACCGGCCTTAACCTTAAACGGTGCGCTCTATAACGCCTTCGGTTACACACTAATGCTGCGTAAGCTTTTGAAGCTTTACGTCTTAGGTTATTAAAGTGTTTCCAATAACTATATTATTATGCTATTTATGCGTTCTATAATATCGTTCTTTCTTTCGTTTTGGAGCCTTAACTCCTTAATCTCCTTCTCGATCTATTGGTATCTTTTTTTCTCGCGCCTTAACATTACGTCTAATACCACTAACGCTGGTACCTAGGGACGTATAAAGGTTATTTAGGTCGGCTGTGGTTTGTTATTTTTGGATGGGGGTTTTGTATCCGTCGTCTTTCGGCTATTGCTAAAGCTAAGGTAATGCGACGTTTTTCTTTAAAAACGCCCCGAAAATAGGTCTCTTTCCTACCGCCATACTTGATATCAGCTTTTATTCCACCTTTTCCTTACTGTAGAATTCTTCGTCCTGGGGAACGTCCCTACTGTAGAAACGTCCTGGCTAAGGCTAAAAAAGGGGAAGGGGTTCTCGGATAGGCTTTGCTTAATAAGGAGTTGCCCAGGGTTCTATTATTTGCTTATTATCGTTAACTACCTAACTATTTTTCGAATCGTTAGCTAAACGACTTTCTTTAAGGTTTCGTACTTTCTCCGTTAACTTAGTTCTGCAAATAACCACTTCGTATAACGTGCTAGGTTACCAAAAACTAAAAAATGTTACCATATTAGCAGTTATAGTAATTAAATGCAGGAAGCTGGCGCAAATTATGTATTAATGTTATCCTAAACTAAAATCGTTTAGGGCGAGTCGATCTTATATATATAAATCCATACTTAAAAGGTCCTTTTATGATAAACGGTGTCTCAGGCAGCATTATGCAGCCTATTCCACTGTGAGAATACAGAGCTTACGGGCTGCGGCTAGTAACCGACCAGCCGCCGACCCACTCACCCATATAAATACACCATCTGGCAGCTAGTGAAAGACGCCAGATGGAAGTAACCTAATACACTCACTTCTTAAAATCCGCTCTGAGACTGCTCGGTGATCACCTCACTTTAGCCTACAGCTATCCATTATCTTACACTTAATTAGGCGATAAATCATTCGTCGGCTATTAATCAAAAAGTTATTAAAATGTAACGAACCTATTATACATTATCTTAAAGATATAAGCAATATCCGAAAAGGGTCTTAATTTACAAATAACAATAAGGCAAGAAATAATTGATGGGTTTATTCTTTAAAGAGATTTTAAAAGCTTTTCCCTTAATTAAAAAAATAATAACGTGCCAGACAAGCTCGCGAGCCGGACAAGCTCGCGAGCCAATTTTTGGCACCTCGTAACAACCAACCCAAATAACTCAACCACAACACATCAAATCAATCCCAATCAATCGAATACTTCTTTGCTAATTGTCTCTCCAGCCTCCTTTCAAGTATGCACATTATATCAAGGCTTGTTGCGGACGCGATGTTGCCATTACTTTCCTCCAACCTGCCCGCAACCGACTACCT